>PVKV010035760.1:0-16285 GCA_004027835.1 Alouatta palliata
CAAGCAATTCTCTTGCCTCAGCCTCCCGAGTAGCTGGGACTACAGGCACGTGCCACCATGCCCAGCTAATTTTTGTATTTTTAGTAGAGACGGGGTTTCACCATGTTGACCAGGATGGTCTCGATCTCTTGACCTCGTGATCCACCCGCCTCGGCCTCCCAAAGTGCTGGGATTACAGGCGTGAGCCACCGCGCCCAGCAATAGCGATAGTATCTTATATGTTTTTGTAATTTTCTTGATTAAACACTTTCCCATAATTCCCTTTTTTCAAATAACAATCAGGGTGACCATGAATTTTATTCTGTCTACATGTAGGCATAACTGGAGCCCTGGCAAACATCTACTTAAATAAAGTTTAGTGTTTTAGTGGGGATTCCTGTTTAATCCCTACTAGATAAATACATTTTTAGTTTGAATACAGGGAGTAGGGAAGATAAAAAAGAGCATTGTTCAAAACTGTATCTAGGCTGGGCACAGTGGCTCACACCTGTAATCCCAGCACTTTGGAAAGCCAAGGCGGGTGGATCACCTGAAATCAGGAGTTCAAGGCCAACATGGTGAAACCCCGTCTCTACTAAAAATACAATAATTACCTGGGTGTGGTGGTGGACGCCTATAATCCCAGCTACTCTGGAGGCTGAGGCAGGAGAATTGCTTGAACACTGGAGGTGGAGGTTGCAGTGAATGGAGATTGTGCCACTGCACTCCAGCCTGGGCAACAAGAATGAAACTCAGTCTCAAAAAAAAAAAGTGTATCTATTATATTTGTGATTAAAATATAAATATTTTCACTGTAAACTATGAATAATTTTATAATAATTACAGGAGTGATTAGGAGATAAATTTTGATATTGGAAGTTTGATACTGAGTAATGTAGATGTTGAATCATTTGAAGCTTACAGTTTCCCCCAGAAACAATTGCGTGTTCTCTGAAAACCAGAAGAGTTGATCTTTTGTATAAATAAACCTAAAACTATAATTATAACAGCCTCATGGTTTGGTGCTGTCTTCAAGATAGTGAGTTATCATGACAAGATCAGGTTGTTTAAAATATGTATGGCACCTCACCCTCCTTTTACTCTGGCTCTCACCGTGTGAGACGCTGGCTTACTCTTTTGTCTTCTGCTAGGATTGCAAGCTTCCTGAGGTCTCCCCAGAAGCCAAGCAGATGCCAGCAGCATGCTTCCTACAGAACCATGAGCCAATTAAATCTTTTTTCTTTATAAATTACCCAGCTTCAGTATTTTTTGTAGTAACACAAAGAATGGCCTAACAAATTAGGAAGAAAATGTACACAGAAGCTTGTAAACCTAGAATTGAGAGTCTAAGAAGCCAGAAGACTTTCCTGTGAAAGAGAGAGTGAAGCTGAACTGTGAAGGAAGAGTTCATAGGATATATTTTTTTTTAAATAAAAGAAGTGGATGGCAATATTGTGAATAGTAGAAAAAATAATCTGGATATAAAATTCTAATCAATAAGACAGTGCTACATATATATCCTCATTAAGGCGAATTATGTACCCATTCAAATAAACAATTAGAGCTCTGTCTTTTGACATGGAAGGATTTCCATGAAGTAATGAGAAGTGAAAAAAGAAGCATACATTTTAAAAAGCACAGAGAGAGCATCCCTCAAGAAAAGAGAGGGGAAGTAGCATAAAGATGAGCTTCCTAGGCATAAGGAACAGCATGTGCAAATGTCTCAAGGAAGAATCAGCCTGCTGAAATAGAGGAACTGAAAGGAGAGTAAAGAGGCTGGAGCTCAGAAAATAAAATCAGGGGTTGTAGGACGAGGGGAGGTGGGAGGGATACCGGGTAGAGAAGTAGACAGGTCAGAGAAAGCCCCATTAAGAACTTCGTTGTTATCCTTCAATAGATGTTTTATACCTTGAACTATTTCCTTTTTTGACACTTAGTGATTGCATGTCATCACTGGGGGAGCTCTGTGGAGTATTCACTATATTTTAGAATCAGTGACACTATACCTGGAACAAAGGAAATACTTAATAAATTCTAGTTTTTCTTCGCTTTTTCCCCTTTCCAGTCCTTTTCTCCCATGAATGCATATAATATGGTTCTATAGTTCTCAACTCTCAGATTTAATGCCCCTTCTTGGTTTTAAAGAAATTTTTTGGCTGGGCATGGTGACTCATGCCTGTAATCCCAGCACTTTGGGAGACTGAGGCCGGCGGATCACCTGAGGTCATGAGTTCCAGACCAGCCTGACTAATATGGCGAAACCCTGTCTCTACTAAAAATACAAACATTAGCCGGGCATGATGGCAGGCACCTGTGGTCCCAGCTACTCGGGAGGCTGAAACAGGAGAATTGCTTGAACCTGGGAGGTGGAGGTTGTAGTAAACTAAGACTGTGTCACTGTACTCCATCCTGGGCAACACAGCAAGACTCAAAAAAAAAAATTTATAATATTATCATTATGCTAAAACAATAAAATTTATGAAGAATGTAATTTAACCTACACATATAACTTTTAAAAGTAATGTCATGTCCTGATTGTAATGTAAATAAAAAGAATCTCTAAAAAATGCTATTTGTTGTAGTATATAAACATTCATACACAAATATACCAGAAGACATGAAGAAGCTGTGAGATGTCTGACCTAGAGATGCTAGGGGAGACTGAGTTTTATTGTATCACTGAAGCAGTTCTGTTAGTGTTGTTGTGATCTACAAAATGATGAATAATTCTTAGCAGATGTCTACATTAAGCAAAATACATCGTAATTGGATTCCTGTAATTCAGTATATATTAAAACCGTGCCAAACATTTCTTGTATTTGTATGTAAAACAGAGAGAAGTTGTAGACTTAGGCAATTATAAATGAATTTTTCACCTTAATTTTGTCTGGCAGGACTGTTATTATTTGCCCCAGACATCAGATAATTTTCCATTGTGCTGGATGCATCACAGGACATTGCCATTCCCTGCCCACCAAATACCAGTATAGCCCTCAACCACTGTAATATTTTCCAAATGTTCCTTATCAATTGGCCCACTGAGAGCCACTGATCTGATTGGAAGACAAGACACTGGAAATGTCACATTATACCAGAAGACTTCAATAACAGCTGAGAAAAAACAATAAAAGGGATGCTGTAAAGTCACATATAGTTGGCAGAGAAAACAGTAAAATGATTAAGTCTTAGGCATTTTAAGGGGCCCATACCAGTCACAGCTGTAATTAGATAATACAGAAATAGCTTCTGAACAAAGACTAACCTGAAGCCAGACAGAGGAATGAGGGAGGCATTGTTGGCTGGAGGTCGACAGAGCAGAGGTGGGCAAAGGTGTGATGTACAAATAAACATGGTATGTCTGGGAGCCAGTGATAAAGAATTTCGGACATCCTCAAATTAGATATTCCAGAAAGGCAGTTGGAGTTGGCAGTTTACTGATGCTCTAGTTTTTTTTATTGTTGTCTTCTCCTTCTTTCTGTCTTTGTTATAAAAAATACAAGTTATATCCCAGACCTCAGCTGATGTTTGTGAAATCCAGTACAGATAGTGAGTGACTCTAAGGTCACCGAGAACGATCACTACTAATGCATTTTTTTATAATTCATACAACATAGAGTAGTAATGGATGTCTATGATTACGTTAGCAATGTTAGTGATAATAACCTTTCCATATTGCTATGATAAAATACCTTTGAAGATGGCTATTCATATTCATCCATAATAAGGATAAGTAATGAATGACTTCAGAAGTTAGAGTTAATATTTTCAAAGACGTTAAAAATGGACAGTTCTCACTTCTTAACAAATACTAACAACAAAAGATGAGTGGATATTTTAAAAATGGAATAATTAAAATAATCAGTACTTTGCATCAAATAGATTCTATTGGCTCACTCTATGTTCTGTTTTTATACCTAATGGCATAACTATGCAATTTACCAGTAAACATCAGCATGGTTTTTAATGTTATTTATATTAAAGAATGTAAGAAACCTAATATTTTCATGTGTTTGATCTGCCCAAGAGAAAGAGAAGAGGAAATGCATTCATGAGAGAATAGGATCTAATGAGTTTAGCAAATTAAAAATTAAGGACCATGATTTTCTGCTATTTTAATTAAGTCATTTTATATCTCTTTACCTTATTCTCTAAAATAATTTGTTACAATTATCTAACCTTTTACAAATGAATGCAAATTAAAAGAAATAATTACCCAGTACTACACCATAATTTTGAATAATGGATGAAGCACACAGTATGATAATGTGTTTTTCATCCTTCTAAAGGAAATTTGTGATGACAAAAACAGGAAAAAAATATTCTTAATCTACGTATCCACTGAATTTTATTACATTTGTTTTCACACCTTTTTTCACAAATGTTTGTGCCATCTTTTTGAACTTTAACTGGTCTTTAATTTGTTCTCTCTTTATACACTATTGAACACACAAACGTAAGTCAAGGCATTAAATAAACACAGGATTCCTAGTTTTATTATCTGCTATGCTTTTATTAGTCTTTCCATCATCTGCCCCAACCAATGTTTGGCATAATGCCTTTCCCTTAGAAAGCGTTCAATAAATGTATTTATGACACTTGCATAATACTTTATGTAACAATTTAAATGTGAGAGATATATAAAATGATTATGAAGTTCATTTCAATAATTTTCACAGTAGTCTTACATGAAATGTCGTAAGACAATTAAACTAATGTGATGATTCATTTAGCCATACGTTTAGCCAACACTGACAGGAATTTTGCTTGGTAACTTCCCAAAGTACCCAAGGAAGATTTCTGTTGTTGCTGTTTTTTGAAACAAAGTCTTACTCTATCACCCAGGGTCCCAGTCTGGAGTGCAATGGCATGATCTCAGCTCACTGCAACCTTCGCCTCCTGGGTTTAAGCAATTCTCCTGCCTCAGCCTCCTGAGTAGCTGGAATTACAGGCACGTTCCACCACGCTGTGATAATTTTTAGTAGGGACAGTGTTTCACTATGTTGGCCAGGCTGATCTCAAACTTCTGACCTTATGATCCACCCACCCTGGCCTCCCAAAGTGTTGGGATTACAGGTATGAGCCACCACACCAAGCCAAGAAAAATGTTTGTGAGAGACACATCCATTTTCTTGTTGCTAGATATGACATTTTTTCTGAATTAAAGGTTTTATGTTCCTGAAAACCACTGTCTTGTACTGAACTAAAATACATACATCCTAAAGCTTCTGAAGGAACTAGAATCATAGTGCTCTTTTTGTGTACAAATAATGACTGAGACCTGTTAACCAATTGAAATAGCTTCTCATACTTCTCATACTTCTAAGGATTTTTTGAAGAAACATATTTATTAAAAACAAATCAACAATTGAAACATCATTCAGAGTATGATTTCCTTCTTTGCCAATAAAATTAGCTGCTTTTTCTATTCTATAACTTGTCTCTTTTTATCATATTTATGTGTGTATATATATATATATATATATATATATATATATAAAATGTTCTGGATTATTCTATTTCACATATATTTTATCTTATCAATTAAAGTACTGTGAAAGCAGGAAAAATACCTGACTGCTTTTGAACCTCCTTGTATATTTAAACTCAATATGGAAAGTACATATATACCTATTAAGTGTAACTTCATATTTCCACTAATTTGTTAGACTTTAGACTAAATTTTGTAGAATGGGGTAAAGATGAAATGAAGACTGACTTGTAGTTTTCTCAACAGGTATTGTTTTAAGAGCCTCTTAATCATTAGTGTAATCTTCCCATCCATCCTGTTAGCTAAAGTATTAATTGTAAAAGTCTAGTTTTTGTTTCTGTCTTAAATACAACCTATTTAAAAATAGAATTGAGAATGTATTAGGCATAGTTTTCATATGGAGAGAATGAGGTTTTGTATCTTCCTTCCCATATCATCTGGACCTTGTTCATTAACCATTATTCTTTCTATTCTCCCGAGTACCTATAGCTATAGAAAGATTCCCAACATCTCGAAAATAACGTTTCACATTATCCTGCTCCTGCCTCTTCCTACTTTTCACAGGCATGGCCATTTTATTTCCTTCCTCCCCTCTACTGACTTTTAGCAGCGTGAAAACCCAGTTATAGCTTGGGCAACATGGCAAAACCCTGTCTCTACAAGAAAATGCAAAAATTAGCTGGGTTTGGTGGTGTGCACCTATAATCCCAGCTACTAGGGGGGCTCAGGTGGGAAGGTTGCTTGAGCCGGTTAGTTGGATGTTGCAATGAGTTGAGACACTTCACTCTAGCCTAGGGCAGAGCGAGCTCCTACCTCAAAAACAAACAAACAAACAAACAAACAAACAAAAAACAAAATAAAAAGAAAAAGAAAAGAAAACCTAGTTATTTATTTCACTTTAAAGTCTACATACAATCTATGTAACTCAAATCATATTGATTTTCAGTCTCATTGGTTCTCAAATTGGTTTCCTCCTTTTCATTTTCACTATTCCTCCCTTTGTCATACTATTCACACCACAGCAAGGCATAACTGCTCTTCCTGACTCCCTAGAATTTATGCCAAAGGCACTGGCTGTTAGATTAGTCAACATATCACCAGCAAGAGACAGAAAGTCCCTATTTTTCAGCTTGCAATCAGAGTTCTTCCCAATCTGATTCCCAGAATAATTAAGAGCCACTTACGGGCTTACCACAGATCAAGAACTGGGATGTTTTCCACATACCATATCTAATTTATAATTCTCACAACAATCTTAGATTGCAAATAATTTTGATGTCATTCTGTGAGAAAATTAGTCTAAATTTTATTTCTAAATGTATCTTCCACCACAACCATGTGATGCCCATGACCAAATCAGGTAACTGATTTGCATTGTTCCAGAACTTGCTTTAACTTTCCTCCTCTAGCCTTTACTCTGCTCTTTCAGCATCTAATCACTTGCCAATTTCATTCTCCTGACAAGTTTGCTCATCGGTCAGGACCCAACTCAGATTCTAATAGTTCTGTGAAATTCGGTCCACATTCCTCACCTACCTTCTAGGCTCCTTAAGAGGTGAGATCAATTTTATGTATTTTTCCATCCCATTAAGGATATAGCGTAACACCTTTAATGGTGAACCCTCTTCACTTACATTTTCTGATCTTTTATTTGCTTTTAATAATGAACACTCCAGTAGCTATCCTTCTTTCTTCGTGATTTCACGTGACTTAGCATGAGTGCATATCTTAAGAAAATTAGACTTCCTGTTGGCCTCATTTTACTCTAAATATTCTTGATATTTTTAAAATAGGATAAGTGCAGTTTCAAAATGTTCATAATTATTGCACCTTTAAGAAACACCCAGAATTATTCTCAAAGGTTGTAGAAACATGCCAGTATGTGAAGTACCACATAGAGAATATTGATTTAGTCAAAGGATTGAATGCCAAAAATGAGGAAGAGAACTGAAAGAATATTGAAAAGTGAGATGTGAAAATTAGGAACAGAAGGAAAAAATACATAAGACAACTCTCTACATTCTTTTGAAAAAAAAAAAAAAAGAAACTACAAATCAGACACCAGGGTTTGTAAGATTAGCTTTGTAGTATCCTGGAACTTGCTTTTACTTTCCTGACTTTGGCCTTTGCTCTGATGTTTCAGTATCTAGACTAATGCGAATTTCATTCTTCAGTCTAAATCAGCACATTGGTCAGGGACTAATCCAAATCTTAATGGCTTAGCATTTTCCTACACTGTTTTATTCGGGACAAAATGGCCATGAAAATCATTTTTAAGGGTCAATTCCATTTTATGATAATTTATGTATTATGCCAGAAGCTTAAAATATGCCTATTACCCGAAATTTTATTCTTCCAGTACTAGGCTGCATTTTAAATATTTGCTGCAAATGACTATATCTTGAAGTCTACGTGATTACACAAGTTATTATAAATACTCATGACAGATATACTGAGGCGTAGGCAAGGAAATTTAAAAAATAAATTTTATTAATTGCCGTATTTTATGTTAAAACTAAATAATACTGCCTCTACTTCCGTAACATTGCTCCACAGTATCCCACCTAGAGTGACCTGCTTTTCACGCACATATCCCTACTTTAAACAATGTCCTTTCATCCCCAAACCGTAACTAGGACTGTTGAGAGTCAGTACCAAAATCTTTGATGATATTTGAAATTCTTTTACGTAAAAAAGGTACATGCACAGGCACTTTTTCTTCTACTTTTCCACCCCCCTTGTCTTCTCCAAACCTGAAACTTTTAGGCGCTGAGCAGGGGTGTGGGCTGCCGGATGCCCACTGGAATTACCTCCCGTGGGCTGAATCCGCCCCACACTCTTGGTGCTACAACCCTTGCTCTCACCCCGCGGCCCCCAGGCCTCTCCTCCAGGCATTCTTGAGCCCAGGGAAAAGCAAGGCCAGGACGAGGGTCCCGCTCAGCCTAGATCCGCTTTCCTCCCAGGTGAGCGTCGCTGTCCTCCCAGGTCGCTCCTCGCCCCGGCCCAGGAGCAGGGTGTCGGGACTTGTAATTGCCCCGTAGCCCCGAGGGCGGGCAGGAAAGAAAGGCTTTTTCATTCTCCGCTGGGAGAGGGTTGGGTGTTTTGAGTTCAGACAGGTTCCGAGCGCTTTCTGGCTGCGCGGCTTTTGGCGCGCCCCGACTTGGGACTTGTAGCAACCCGTCCGCACTCCCGCCTCCTCTAGCGCTGCACCTCAACTCAGCGAGGCGCGGTTGGGGCCGGAATGAGCCTTCCTTCGCCGACCTGACGCTGGGCAGGTAACTCCCCTCCCCTCCCCGCCCTCGCCCGGGCGCTCGCAGCTTCCTGGGAGGCACACCTTCGGCGGCGGCGGGCGCGGCTGCGCGCGGCTCGGGGCGCTCCTGGCGGTGAGTGGGTCTCCGGCTCCCCTGCTCCGGACCTTGGCGGGCGGGACCTCAGCGGGCGCGCGGTTGGGGCGGTCGGGGTGCTCGGGGAGCCCGGGGCTTCACCCGTCCCTGGCCGGCGCGGAGGAGAGTAGGCAGAGGGGCCTCCCCCTGGGGAGCGCGCGCGAGATTGGACTTTGTCTAGGGCGCAGAACTCAGTTGTTTCAGTCTTTTCTACGTTTCTTTCCTTGTCGTGTGGGTGCGAGTGAGTTGGGAAATTTGAAAAGTTGTCTCGGGCGGGGTCAGTTTGGGTCCGCAGAGAACGGGCGCCGCCCCTCGTGGACGTTGGATTCGTTTCCTCTTTCCCAGTGTAGGAGTCCGCCAAGGACCCCGGGAGAGGAAGCGGGAGGAGACACCGTTGGGAAGTGCCTCATGGGAGGAAATCCAGAGTGGAAGCGGAGGGCGCGGTGGTGGGGGGTCCCGGGAAAAGGTGGGAGAGCTTAGGTCGCAGAGGTGCGTGGGTGTTCTTTAAGTCCAGAACGGGGAGCCGAACTTGAGAAGACAAAGTTTTTCCACGCAGCCTCTTAATAGCATAGGATCCCGTTTCTGGGTGCAGACTGGTAGGGACCTGTGTTTTTCAAACTTGGGTCGGCTGGAGTCTGGGTCTGTATTCTCCAGCAGCTCTCCAGGAAAGTCTGTACCTACCAAATTTTGAGAACCACTGCTCTAGATCGTGGTAAGTGATCTAGAAGAAAAGGAGCGGATGCCTAGAGCAGATTGCCCCTGGAATGGGACTTGGAGACTGTAGGCCTATTCTGTGTGATACGTGGGGGGATTTACCTGTATAAGGTGAGGGAAGAGGCAGAGAATGTGCCTGTGTTCATTGCAGGAGTCATAGCTATGTAAAGAGACAACAGTGCTTTATAGGAGGAGGCTGGGAGGTTATGGGAACACAGGATAGCTCGTTGTCCATGCTTGGAGTGGTGAGGTTATAGGGTCTTTCTCACCTAGAAGTGGAAATGAGAGCTCAGGCAGCCAGAACACTAAGAAGGTGTGCAGGTGGCAAGCAGCTGAAGCTAGAATTTAATACTCAACAGCTTATTTCCAAATTCCCATTTACCAAACATCTTGCCAGGTTACTGGCAGCACCTCCCTTCTTTCCCTTTCTCATCCTAACAAGTGCAAGAGCCCTGAGGAAATCCATGACTGAAGCTGAATCATTACTGACAAACAACAGGAAAGGAGACAGTGATGAAGGGGACTTAGAAGGAAAAGCTGTTTTTTTTTTTTTTTTTTGGTGGTGGTGGGGAGAGGGATGCTGGGTGAGTGGGAGGGTTCAAATTGATTGGAGAATGAGAATGATGTGTGGGAGTGCAGGTCTTTGGGTTTGTCTCTTCTTCCTATAGTTCCCAGAAAGGTAGAAATCCTCACACCTTCCATTTGGAAATTCCACCCCCTTGCCTTTGGGGCTCCGGCACACTTGGTGTATACACTTACTAAGGGTGCTGGCTACACCCTCTAGAGCCTGCCCAAGGGGCTGGGTGGATCCTGCTTTTAAAGCTGGCAAGCTCTAAACCGCAGATGCTGAGAATTTATTGTGGGAAGCATCATCAATTGAACAGCTGCTGAAAGAGATTGTATAGATGGAGACAAACCACGCCTTTGGTGCTGACTCAGTGATGTCTTTTACATTTATGCCCTTGAGTTTATGACTCTAACTGGGTAAACTTTTTTGGGATGAAGTAATTAATTTTATTAATCTTTCTATTTTATTCCCTCTAGCTTCTACTTTTCTTTATAGTTTAAGATGGAGGTTCATTCACTGAGTATTTTCTTGACTATGACTCACCTTGCAGCAAATCACCTACTTGTTTGCCACTTAATTACATTATATAATACCGAGTTGCCAAAATGTAGTGTTATTATACTTTTAAGTGTTCAGAATATTGAGGTGAAACTGTGAGCCCATCAAAGCAGGACTCTTTCAATATATGAATCTGGTTGGAGGAGACCTTTTGAAAAGAGCCCATTTAGCTTAATTTAACTAATTATTAGTAAAATTTCAGGTTGCTCTTGTTTAGCTAGTTAGGTAAGTTTACGTGTCTATCCCTTTATGCCTTGCAAAATGTGAATGTCCCATGGATGTTTCACAATTCAGTTTGTTAAACACAATGTTTTGTTCATTTTAAAATGTGCTTTTGTTCCTTTAATTTCTGATCTGGAAGTGGAATGTATTTCAGAATTTTGTCGTTGAATTTATCATTTGAACATCAGAATATATCCGCCTCCCTGTGGAAAGAGAGTTCTAAATGACAATTATTCACAGCCCAGCTTTAAGGGTGCCATGGATAAAAATTTGTACAAATAGCACTTAAACTCCATCAAGAATCAAAGCCAACAACATTTCTCTGAGAAAATGTGTTAGAGCCTTCAGTAGGAGCTTCCTTCCTACTGAGGTGTGCCAGTGGGCATGGGCACTGTCTAGAGGTATCCCGGCCCCCAGGGGTACAGCAGGCTTCCCAAGGGGACTGGCAGGCTGAGCGCTGTGGACTCCTGAGACAAGAGCTGGGGGAAGTGGTGGACTTCAGTGGAAAGGGTATGTGTGGAGGTGAGGTGGAGTGAGGGGCAAGTGGGCTGTAGGCTGGGGAGGAGATGCATTAAGGAGGCAGGGCGCTAATACAGAAGGTAGGGGTTGGGGAGGAGACACAGGATGTTTTTAGTGGCTGTGATGCTGTAAGGAAGGTGAGCCTGGGTGGAGAGATTATCCAAATATAAGGGATATTCACTGGACGTGTTGTTTATGTTGGAAAGTCCTGGAATCACATGATCATGCATGATAGGAAACTTTTCCTCTGGGGACATCTAATTACTACCCAATTTGTCTTCTGTTTTTACACAGTCCTTAGCAGTGGGGTTAGATGTCCCCTAAGAGCACATGAGATTTATCTTTTGATCTGCGTCTTAAATAATTTGTAGATTACTGGTTCGTGGGGAACTTACAGTAGTCACGGTCAGCCTCTCTTGCATACTGACATAGGGTCAGGTGTAATCTCCAGATTACTGGCAGGGGCCTGTGTTAAAGAGTTTATAGAGAAGTTACGCAGTGATGATGATTATCTAACGACTCTAACTTTATGCTCTTTTATACTATCCTGTTATTAAACATATTTATTGACCATTATCTGCCAAGCAATATGTGTCCCTCCAGGGGTAGGAAAGTAAAAAGATATTCCTGGATCTTAGAAAGCTTCCAGTTTAGGGACCTAATGATAATTATAAATACACAAAGAAATAATGGATCAAGTCCACTGATATTTGTAGTTCCTTCCTATTCTCTGAAGGTCACAGCAGATGGTGTGTGTGTTTATTAATCATTTGTGAAATTGAACATTAGCAGCCCTGGGATAGTCATGGTTTTTGACAAAGTATTAACATTCTTTAGGCCTTGCAGGTTTTTCACTGGTACTGTGAAAGGTTTACACTGTGTCATCACTCCTGTGCCCCACCCATACTGCTCTGAAATTCTGTGATCCCTTATTGAGAGTATCATAAAATAATGTTAACTAAGGTTTCCCCAAAGTTTCACTGTGAAGCTTATTATTTCCACTTCTTTGGCCAAATTTTCATTTCAAAGGATTTTCGTTCTTAGCATCAGGTTCCTTCTCTGATTACATAGACATCACTAACTACTTGGGGAAGAAAAGGCAGTTTTCAAAGCGCTAAAGAGTGGCATCTTCCATCTCAATGGTAGTAATGGAATCATTAAACATGAGATGTTTTGAGCTGTCATTTCTATTCAGGCACTAGAAATGATGGCTTTAATTCTTAACAGCATGTTACTCCAAATACCTAGACTCATTTGACTCATTCAACAGTTGTTTCCGGGTGTTTTAAAATACTACATTTTTCTCTAATAAATATAACTTCTGAGTTGTTAAAGAAGAGTGTAATGTAGCTAAGCTGTTTTTAGAGTAACTGTTTAGTGTTCCCTCATGATTCTTTTTTTAGTTTCAACCCTTCCTTTCCTTTTTCATCTTTTTTGTTGCGTCTCATCCTTTCCTCCTTTCGTCCCTTCTCTTCTTTTCTTCTTCATGCTTCCCTTTCCTCCCTTTATGTTTTTCTCTTCACTTCCCTTCTTGTTTATCTACCACTTCTGATTCCTTCTGATTTACCTTTTTACCCATTCGTCTGTCTTCTTTCTTCTCTCCCTTTCCCTACTTCTGTTTGTCTATTTCACCATCTGTTGAACTACCTATTTATTTACAGTTCTTTATTTCTGTCTGTCATCTTTATCAGCTCAGTTCTCTATGTTGGTATTCTAAAAATCTGTACAAGTAAAATTAGAAGCATATCTCGTTATGTTGTGCTTTGCTTTATTGTACTTTGCAGCAGTTGTGTTTTTACTAATTGAAGGTTTCTGACAACACAGCCTCAAGCAAGTCTGTCAGTGCCATTTTTCCAACAGCACATCCTCTCTCGGTGTCTCTGTGTCACATTTTGGTAATTCTCACAATATTTCAAACTTCTTCATTATTATATCCTTTATGGTGATTATTGATCTCTGATGCTACTGTCGTAACTGTTTTGGAGTGCTACAAACCGTGTGCACATATGACAGTGAACTTAATCCTTAAATGTGGTGTGTGTTCTGACTGCTCCACCAACTGGCCAATTCCCCTGTCTCTTTCCCTCTCCTTGGGTACAACATTGAAATTAGGCTACTTAATAACTCTCCCAGGGCCTTTAAATGTTCAAGGGAAAGGAAGAGTTGTGTGCCCTCACTTTAAATCAAAAGGTAGAAATGACTAAGCTCAGTGAGGAAGTCGTGTTGAAAGCCGAGATAGGCTAAAAGCAAGACCTCTTGTACTAGACAATCATCCAAGTTGTAAAAGCAAAGGAAAGGTTGTTGAAGGAAATTAAAAGTGCTACTCCAGTAAACACACACATGAAGAGAGAGCAAAATAGCATTATTGCTGATAGAAAGTTTTATCGGTCTAGAATTCAAGCTTGTTCAATCTGCGGCCTGCAGGCCACATGCAGCCTAGGACGGCTTTAAATGCTGCCCAACACAAACTTGTAAATTTTCTTAAAAGATTAGGCGATTTTTGTTGCAACTTTTTTTTTTTTTTTAGCCTGTTGGCTGTTGTTAGTGTTAGTGTATTTTATGTGTAGCCCAAGACGATTCTTCTTTCAGTATGGCCCAGGAAAATCAAAAGATTAGACACCCCTGGATAGATCAAGCCAGCCACAACATTCTCAGCCAAAGTCTAATCCAGAGCAAGGCTTTAACTCTTCGAGTCTGTGAAGGCTGAGAGAGATGAGGAAGCTGCAGGAGAAAGGTATGAAACAAGCAGAGGTTGGTTCCTGAGGTTTAGGGAAAGAAGCTGTTTACAAAAAGTAAATGTGCAAAGTGAAGAAGCAAATGCTGATGGAGAAGCTGTAGCAAGTTATCCAGAAAACCTAGCTAACTGATGAAGAAGGTGACACTAAACAACACGTTTAATGTAGGCAAAACATCCTTCTATTGGAAGAAGATGCCATCTAGTATTTCAGAGCTAGAAAGGGGAAGTCAGTGCTTGGTTTCAATGCTTCAAAGGATAGGCTGACTGTCTTTTTAGAGGCTAATACAGCTGGTGACTTTTAAGTTGAAGCCGGTACTCATTTACCATTCCAGAATGTCTGAGGTGTTTAAGAATTATTCTAAATCTAGTCTGTCTGTGTTCTGTAAATGGAAGAACAAAGCCCAGATGAGAGCACATTTGTTTACAGCAAGGTTTACTGATTTTTTAAGCCCAGTGTTGAGACCTATTTCTCAGAAAAAAAAATATTCCTTTCAAAATATTACTGCTTATAGACAATGCACCTGATCACCTAAGAGAGCCGATGGACATTAACGTTGTCTTCATGCCTGCTAACGTAACATTTGTTCCGTAGCACATGGATCAAGAAGTGATTGACTTTTGAGTCTTATTATTTAAAAAAGACATTTCATAAGGCTATTGCTGTCACAGATAGTGATACTTCTAATGAATCTGAGCAAAATAAATTGAAAATCTGGAAAGAATTCACCACTCTACATGCCATTAAGAACATTTATGATCCGTGGGAGGAGATCAACATAGCAATGTTAACAGCAATATGAAAGAAGTTAATTCTAACTCTTGTAGATGTCTTGGAAAGGTTCAAGACTTTTGTGGAGGACGAAATTGCAGATACCGTGGAAATAGCAAGGAAACAGCAAGAGAACTATTAATAGAACTAGAAGAGGAGGCTGAAGGTGTGATGTGGTTTCTTCAGTGTCATAACAGTTTAATGGACGTGGTGTTGCTTCTCACAGACAAAGAAAGTGGATTCTTGAGATGGGATCTGCTCTCTTGGTGAAAGTGCTGTGAACATTGTTGAAATGACAACAAGGGGTTTAGACTATTATGAAAACTTAGTTGGTAAAGCAGCAGTGGGGTTTGAGAAGATTGACTCTAATTTTGAAAGAAGTTCACCAAACGTAAAATGCTATTAAACAACATTGCATGCTGCAGAGAAATTGTTTATGAAAGGGAAGAGTCAATCTATCTGGCAAACTTTGTTATTGTCTTATTTTAAGAAATTGCTGTAACTAACCCACCCTTCAACAACCACCACCCTCATCAGTCAGCAGCCGTCAACATCATGACAAGCCCCTCCACTGGCAAAAAGATTACAACTTGCTGAAGGCCCAAATGATCGTTAGCATTTTTTTAGCGATAAGGTATCTTTTGCTATTGAACACTTAATAGGCTATAGTATATTGTAAATATAACTTTTATACACACTGGGAAACCAAAAAATTTGTGTAACTCGTTTTATTGTTATGCTCACTTTATTGTGGTGTCTAGAACCCAATTTGTAATATCTTCATGGTATGCCTATGTATGAAAGTCAAATTTTATTTTCTAATAAAAGGCAAATTTTATTTTTTAATAGCTAAAATAGAAATAAAATGGACAATTACTCTTTGAGCATTGTAAGGACAATATTCAACAATATGTTTCTAGTATTCTTACATTTAAAAAATTGTTCCTTTTCTTCACAATGGAACATATGTGCAATGGTCATTTGATTAAAACCAAAGATTTGCTTCTTTTGGCACATACAGTGAAGTCCATCTTGCTTTAATTAATATTCAGATTATAAACATCCTGTCACTAACTTCAGGATTTTCATTTTTCCAGTTTTCAAAATTTATTATAAGTCCAAATTGCAATAGAATATTTAAATAAGTGTGCACGAATGTTCATTGCAGCACAGTTTACAATAGCAAAGACCTGGAACCAACCCAAATGTCCATCGATGATAGACTGGACAGCGAAAATGTGGCACATATACACCATGGAATATTATGCAGCCATCAAAAACGATGAGTTTGCATCCTTTGTAGGGACATGGATGAACCTGGAAGCCATCATTCTCAGCAAACTGACAC
>PVKV010035761.1:0-16286 GCA_004027835.1 Alouatta palliata
TAAAAAAAAAAAAAAAAAAAAAAGCTGCAGGTTAAAGGGGATAGCTTGGGGGGGGATACAGTAAGTCACAGAGAAGAAATGCAAGAATGTTCCTGGATAGAAATGCAAGTAGTTTGAATCCCTTACTTTTTGTTATAATAGTTGATGTTTGGTCATCATTGTCACTGTCTGCAAGTGCTGAGCGTTGGATTTTTTGAAGAAATTTGACAAGTGAGAATGTTTATTCTTTGCCTCCTTGATGATAACTCAGGACTAGGTATTCAATGTTTCGGCAAGTTAGTGACGTTTCCGCCGTCTTGACTTACAGGTGGAAGCCTGTTTGGCCTGCTGAGCAAGAACAATCGTTTTGGTAGAAATCCGGTCGTGCTGCTGGGCATCCTGGTGCACTTCATAGCTTTTTATCTGATATTTCTCAACATGCCTGGAGATGCCCCCATTGCTCCCGTTGAAGGAACTGACAGCAGTGCGTACATCAAATCCAGGTATGGTGGCTGTCATTTCTCTAGTCACTTGAGGATGGGTAGGAGGTAACGCATGGCTAAATACTGAAAGTGGAGCAGTTAATCCTCTTCAGAGAGTGTGGTGTGTCTCTAAGGTCATCTGTCAAGTGTTAATGGAGTCAGATGAGTTAAATAGGAATCCTTAGAGAATCCTAAGTTATTTTTGTAATAGTTGGTTTTAACCTTTTCCCCCAGTAAATCTTTTTCTTGATCCTTGAAGGAGCACATAAGTATCTGATGTGAATTTTTTATCTTTGCTTCTTGAGCA
This sequence comes from Alouatta palliata, assembly GCA_004027835.1. Classification (NCBI taxonomy): domain Eukaryota; kingdom Metazoa; phylum Chordata; class Mammalia; order Primates; family Atelidae; genus Alouatta; species Alouatta palliata. The sequence goes on from PVKV010035761.1 coordinate 769, forward strand.
GCGAAATATCCAGACTTTAGGGCCTGGAGGAAGAACAAAGAGGAGCAAGGGAGAACCTGGCAGCTGGCGAGGCCGTTCAGTCCTTCCAGAGCAGTTTATATCCCGTTTCAGATATTGGTTTAGTGCACTCAACTCTCAAGTTCATTATAAGTGCAGACATTTGTGTCCAGCTGCACAAATCCAAGGGTACAAACTGAGTATATCTCATCTGAAAACCTGAAATCCGAAATGCTCCAAAATCTGAAACTTTTTGAGGGCCACCATGTTGCTTAAAGGGAAGTGCTTCTTAGAACAGTTCAGATGACGGATTTTCAGACAGGAACTCCTAACTGCTCAGTGTAATGCAGAGATTCTAAAATCTGAAAAGAAAATTGGAAACACTTCTAATCTGAAGCATTTTGGATAAGGGATACTCAACCTGTGTTTTCTTCACAAATGGTTAAGAGGCCAGAGTTTGTTAGAGAATGCAAAGGTGTGTGCATTTGAGCACATGTTCTTACTTTGTAAATTCTAGTCTTTATTTGTAATTTTTATTTATTTATTTATTTTGAGACAGAGTCTCACTCTGTCTCCCAGGCTGGAGTGCGAGTGGCACAACCTCTGCTCACTGCAACCTCCGCCTCCCGGGTTCAAGCAATTCTTGTGCCTCAGCCTCCTGAATAGCTGGGATTACAGGTGTGCGCCACCATGCCCAGCTAATTTTTGTATTTTTAGTAGAGATGGGGTTTTGCCATGTTGGCCAGGCTGGTCTCAAACTCCTGGCCTCAAGAGATCCACCCACCTTGGCCTACCAAAGTGTTGGGATTACAGGCGTGAGCCACTGTGCCAGCTTTGTCTCACTTATTTATTTATTTATTTATTTATTTATTTATTTATTTATTTATTTATTTATTTCGGGAGTCTTGCTCTGTTGCCCAGGCTGGAGTGCAGTGGCAGAGTCTTGGCTCACTGCAACCTCTGCCTCCTGGGTTCAACTGATTCTCCTCCCTCAGCCTCCCAAGTAGCTGGGATTATAGGCGCCTGCCACCACACCTGGCTAATTTTTGTGTTTTTGGTAGAAATGGTGTTTTGCTGTGTTGACCAGGCTGGTCTTGAACTTCTGGCCTCAAGTGATCCACCCACCTCTGCCTCCCAAAGTGCTGGGATTACAGGCGTGAGCTACCATGCCAGCTTTGTCTTTATTTGTGCTTCATTGGGTTTAAAACTTGAAGGTAGAATGCTTTTGTGGATGGGTTGCTTTTATATTTTAAATGGCTCTAGCAAATATTTTTACATTCTAGGAGAAGAGTTTACATTCGACTGGAAGAGGGGCAGCCTGGGGCTGGGAAAGGAGATTCAGAGTTCTGTCTTGGCTGTGTCAGCTCTAGCAAATATTACACATACTAAATTCATTTTTATTTTCTTCAGCAAAGAAGTTGCCATTCTCTGCAGTTTTCTGTTGGGCCTTGGAGACAGCTGCTTTAATACTCAGCTGCTTAGTATCTTGGGCTTTCTGTATTCTGAAGATAGCGCCCCAGCATTTGCCATATTCAAGTTTGTTCAGGTAACCTCTTCAGATTGTGTTTGATATAGGGTTCTTTCCTTTGTGTATTACCTTTTTTTCCTTGGTTACTTGTATTGTGGTTTTACTTTTTATTTATTTTATTTTTTATTTTTATTTATTTATTTATTTATTTTTAAAGACGAGGTTTCACCATGTTGGTCAGGCTGGTCTTGAACTCCCGACCTCAGGTGATCCGCACGCCTTGGCCTCCAAAGTGCTTGGATTACAGGTGTGAGCCACCATGCCCGGCCTCTGTTTATTTTATTTTTTTGATAAGAGTCTCGCTCTATCACTCAGGCTGGAGTGCAGTGGCATAATCTTGGCTTGCAATCTCTGCCTCCCAGGTTCAAGCAATTCTCCTGCCCTAGCCTCCTGAGTAGCTGAGATTACAGGCACACACCACCACTCTCGGCTAATTTTTGTTTGTTTGTTTGTTTTTTTAGCAGAAACAGAGTTTCACCATGTTGGCCAGGCTGGTCTTGAACTCCTGACCTCAGGTGATCCACCTGTCTTGGCCTCCCAAAGTGCTAGGATTATAGGCATGAGCCACTGCACCTGGCCTGTTTTTTTTTTTTTTTTTTTTTTTTTTTTTGAGACAGAGTCTGGCTCCGTCGCCAGTCGCCAGGTGCCAGGCTGGAGTGCAGTGGCATGATCGAGGCTCACTGCAACCTCCGCCTCCTGGGTTCAAGCAATTCCTCTATGTTGGCCAGGATGGTCTCGATCTCTTAACCTTGTGATCCGCCCACCTTGGCCTCCCAAAGTGCTGGGATTACAGGCGTGAGCCACCGTGCCCGGCCCCTATTTTTTTTTTTTTTTTAAGACAAAGTCTCAGTCTCTAGCCCAGGCTGGAGTGCAGTGGCACAATGCTCACTGCAACCTGTGCCTCCTGGGTTCAAGCAGTTCTCATGCCTCAGACTCCCGAGTAGCTGGGATTACAGGCATGTGCTACCATGTTCAGCCAAGTTTTTATATTTTTAGTAGAGATGAGGTTTTTTGCCATGTTGGTCAGGCTAGTCACAAACTACTGGCCTCAAGCGATTCACCCGATTTGGCCCCACAAAGTGCAGGGATTATAGACGTGAGCCACCGCGTCCAGCTATATTTTGTTTCTTATTTTGTGTTTTTGTTTCTTCTTCTTTTTTTTTTTTTTTTGTATTGTATTAGGTTTGTTAAATGAAAGTTGGGGACATGCTTTAAAAGGATTTGTGAATAGAATTAGGAAGCAATGAGCAGTAACATTTTTTGTATAGGGGACTTTACATTCTGGTCTCTATGGCTCTGATTAGAGATTTCCTTCCTTAGATACCAGAATTCTATTCATTCGTAATACAGACAAGTGTATTTCTTACTCTGTACATTCTTGTTACTCCAGTTTCCCACAAAATGCTATTTTTGTTTCATTTCATTTTATTTTGTACACATGGAATCTCGCTATGTTGTACAGGCTGGTCTTGAACTCCTGGGCTCAAGCATTTATCCTACCTTGGCCTCCCAAATTGTTGGGGGCATGAGCCACCACAACTGGCCGAAATGCCATTTTAAATAGCAGGGATTGTAGCAGGAATTGATGGTGCATGTTTGTAAGTCAGTGACTGAGGAAGTCATACCCAATGCAGAAAGAATAGAGAGCACTGCCAGTTCCAGCTGTCCTTGGGGGCCGGATAGTAGTGGGGTTAGGGGCTAATTGTGGAGCCGTGCAGCCCCCGGTGTGCCCGTTGTGATTTGTTTCGTTTGTTCTTAGTCTATTTGCGCAGCCGTGGCATTTTTCTACAGCAACTACCTTCTCCTTCACTGGCAACTCCTGGTCATGGTGATATTTGGGTTTTTTGGAACAATTTCATTCTTCACTGTGGAATGGGAAGCTGCTGCCTTTGTAGCCCGCGGCTCAGACTACCGAAGTATCTGATCAGGTGTCCATGAGGGGACATGTGTGACCTCAGAAACACAGTTGGACACAGAGCTTGGTAGAAGAAGTCTCCTTTGATCTTCACACTATATTGGATGATGTTCAGTATGGAAAATCAAGGAATTAAGACTGTTAAATCAGCCAGAGTTGGTGTTCAAGTTTACATACATGAGTTATTTAAAATAAGTGGAATAAGGGAAAGCTGTTCTGTCAACTGTAATTGTTCAAAGATGTTGTTTTTCATTTTATCTATCTCAATCCTGTAATCATGTTATAGAATATAAATGTTTTCTTCTCCCTCCTGCTCTTGTTGAAAGATCCTGCCTTGATTCAGAGTACCAGGCCATATGTCATATAAGTATTTTTTCTGGATATGGAGTGTGTTTTGCTACATAATAATGGGAAGCATATGTCACTCCCATATGTGCTGGAGAATGATATTTAATTAAATAGCAAACCTAGGCGTGCTGGTGCACACCTGTACTCACAGCCGCTGGGAAGGCTAGACGGAAGGATCACCTCAGCCCAGGAGTTTGAGTCTGCAGTGAGCTGTGATCATGCCACTGCACTCCAGCCTGGGCAACAGAGTGAGACCCTGTCTTGAAAATAATAATAGGCCAGGTGCAATGGCTCATGCCTATAATCCCAGCACTTTGGGAGGCCAAGGCACATGGATCACCTGAGGTCAGGCGTTTGTGACCAGCCTGCCAACATGGTGAAACACTGTCTCTACTAAAAATAAAACAGTTTGCTGGGTGTGGTGGTGAATGCCTGTAATCCCAGCTGTTCACGAGGCTGAGGGAGGAGAATTGCTTGAACCTGTGAGGCAGAGGTTGCATTGAGCCAAGATTGTGCCATTGCACTCTAGCCTGGGTGACAAGAGTGAAACTCTGTCTCAAAAAATAAATATAAAATAATAATGATAATTTTAAAAAATAATGAAAAGTAAATAGCAAGATGCTGAAATGAAATCTTAACTTTGAAAAGACGTCTTCCTCTATAAATATTTTGTTTGATAAGTTTTCTTAACCTTGTAGCTGATAGCAAGGAGTGGCCAATTAAGTATTATGAAATAAGGTAAAAATTGTCTTGTGCTTTTTTTATTTATTTATTTTTATTTATTTATTTTTTTGAGATGGAATCTCACTCTGTCGCCCAGGCTGGAGTGCAGTGGCATGATCTCAGCTTACTGCAACCTCTGTCTCCCGGGTTCAAGCAATTCTCATGCCTCAGCTTTCCAGCTAGCTAGGACCGTAGGCATGTGCCTCCACGCCTGGCTAATTTTTGTATATGTCACCATGTTGGCCAGGCTGGTCTGGAACTCCTGACGTCAGGTGATCCACCTGCCTCAGCCTCCCAAAGTGTTGGGATTGCAGGGGTGAGCCACCATGCCCAGTCCTTTAAGTCTTAAGAATAGGAATCTAATGTCTATAACAACAAAAACATTGAAAAAGACAAACACATTTACTGGGGGAGGATTTTGCTAGCAATTTTCCTGGAAGATGCAATGCGAAAACACCCAGACAAACCTGTGGTGAGCTCCGAGCCGCAGCATCAGGCCGGCATCACATCATCATTTATGTGTCTTCTTCCAGCAGTGCCTGTTCATCATCCTGGGTGCGGGAATGGAACATCACTGGGGAGATGTTGAAGTGGAAGTGTTAGCTTTCCTCCGTAAGAGTTCACTTAAAAAAATTTTTAAATTGAAATCAAGTCCAGAAACCATAAAAATGTCCCATTTTAAAGTGTACATTCACAAGGTTGTATAACCATCACCATGATCTAACTCCAGGACATTTTTATCACCCCAAAAAGCAAGTCCCTGCCTGTCAGCAGTCATTCTTTCTCATCTGGCATGGCAACCACTAATCTACTTTCTCTCTCTATAGATTTGCCTATTCTGAACATTTCATGGAAATCAGAGAGCTCACTTTTTTTTTCTTTTTTAAAATTTTTAGTAGAGACAGGGTCTCCCTATCAAGTGCTGGGATTACAGATGTGAGTCACCATGCCCGGCTGAGAGCTCACTTTTAAATGTGATATTAAACTGTACAGTGAATCTTTTTTGGCAAAGTAAATTCAGCAAAGAATACAAATAATACTTTGTTTTACGTTATTTGTTTTAAAACTTCCTAGAGTTTAAACCCCCAAACAAACCTGTAGTGAGATCTGAGGCCTTATAATTGACCTGCAAATCTGAAGAATACAATAGAGGGAGATTCTCAGATATTTGATGGCAAGTGCAGGCAGTCAGAGAACCTGTATTTATAACTGGCCAGAATCCTTAGAGAAATTTCACTGATGTGGAGCACTAAACTCTCCTCTTCTAGGTTTCTTTTTTTTTTTTTGGAGACAGAGTCTCACTCTGTTGCCCAGGCTGGACTGTAGTGGTACAACCTCAGCTCACTGCAACCTCCACCTCCCAGGTTCAAGTGATTCTCCTGCCTCAGCCTCCAGAGTAGCTGGGATTACAGGTCCTGGCCACCACGCCAGGCTAATTTTTGTATTTTTAGTAGAAACAGGGTTTTACCATGTTGGCCAGGCTGGTCTTGAACTCCTGACCTCAAGTTGTCCACCCACCTCAGCCTCCCAAAGTACTGGGATTACAGGCGTGAGCCACTGTCCCTATCTGTTCCAGGTTTTGAAGTTCTGGTTTTCCTTTTTGAAGTTGAGATAACGTCCATTGGCTTAGTTGATCCTATATAAATGATTTACAAATACTCTTTCAGACTTAGCAGAAATGATTTATTATCTCTTTAAGCACATTATTTGCTAAGGTATATTAGTTTTCTAATGTGTCATAATAAATTACCCCAAAACAGCCACTTAAAATAACACACATCTATTTCATCAGAGTTTCCGTGGCTCGCTTTGGAATCTGGGCATGGCTGAGCTGAGCCCTGGGTGCGGTGTCTCTCCAGGCTGCAGTCAGGTGTGTTCCAGGCCTCGCTGGGGGAGGGCCTGCTTCTTTGCTCACTCATGTAGTTGTTGCAGGAGTTGGTTCCTCACAGGCTGTTGGGCTAAGGGTCTTGGTTTCTTATGGCTGTTGGCTAAAGACTACTTTCTGCCCTTCGTCATGCGGAGTAGTCGTCAGGGCAGCCCACAGAATGGCAGCCGTCTCCATCAAAGGACGCAAGCAAGGACAGCCGGAGAGAGTGAGAGCAAGACAGAAGCCGCAGCCTCTCATAACTTCATCACTCTGCACTCTGTTAGGTGCCAGTCACTAGTTGCAGCCTCCCCTCAGGGGAGGGGGTTGGTGGGGAGCATCTTTCAAGGCTGCCCACCTTGTCCAACCTGTCATACCAAGACTTACATTGAAGGTGATACTGGGTCCTATATTCCCAAGCCCTACATCCTCCAGGCGCTTGCTCTCTTTGCTCATAATGGATCTGTACAACTCTGCTGGCAGCAGGTGAAGCAGCCTCTGTTAATGACATGGAGAATTTTTCTCTGAGGAAGCCATGGCATCTTGTCACCACTAGGATTCCTGGTGGTTACTGTCAAAAGGGAAATGAAATGGAGTAAAGTGCAGTATGGCAGAAACCCAGCTTTTCCTAGGCTGTCTCCCACTTGCTGTGTGCTATAGTATTCATTTTTAGTTTTATACTCACTTTTTTGTTAGAGACAGGGTCTCACTCTGTTACCCAGGCTGTTTTGCAGTGGCATAATCATGGCTCACTGCAGCTTCGACGTCTTAGGCTCAAGCAATACTCCTGCCTCAGCCTCCCAAGTAGCTGGGACCACAGGCATGTACCACCATGCCTGGGTAATTTTTTTTATTTTTTGTAAAGACAGTGTCTTAATATCTTGCCCAGGCTGGCCTTGAACTCCTGGGCTCCACTGACCCTCCTGCCTCGGCCTCCCAAAGTGCTGGGATTACAGGGATGAGCTACTATACTTTTTTTTTTTTCTCCCCTACGGGAAGTTTGTTTTGCTTTTATTCAGTTCTTGTGTCTATACACAGACTTGATCTTGGTTGGCTCTTTAGATGACTGGATACCATTAAGGTCATCTCTTAAATTCTTGGCATTAGTTGAGTTAAAGATGAAATGGGGGCCAGCCTTGGTGGCTCATATCTGTAATCACAGCACTTTGGGAGGGTGAGGCGGGAGGTTCACAAGGTCAAGAGTTTGAGACCAGCCTGATCAACATGGTGAATCCTCATCTTTACTAAGAATACAAAAATTAGCCAGGTGTGGTGGCAGGCACCTGTATTCCTAGCTATGCAGTAGGCTGCAGCAGGAGAGTTGCTTGAATCTGGGAGGCGGAGGTTGCTGTGAGCCAAGGTCACACCATTGCATGCCAATCTGGGTGACAGAGCAAGACTCCGTCTTGGGGAGAAAGAAAAATAAAGTTGAAATGTGACAATGAAATAAAGAGTTTAATTTTTATGCTCGTCTTATATATGCTGTTGAAAAATGTTGTCCTGATACTTCCAGCTAAATAAATGCCTTAGCTGAGCCTCCCGTGGGTGTGTGCTTGTGTGTGTGGGTGTCCTGCTCTTTTATTGCAAGTTTCGTATTGTCTGTATTTAGATTTGGTTTAGACCTTGAGCAACGTTTATTGAACCTCAGGTGTTTTTCTCTGTGAGTATGAAAACATTCCTCCCTTCCCTCCCGAGTTTTCCCATACCCCAGCTTGAAAGCCTTTAAACCTGGGCTTTGGCTGCCCACACAGAGGATTTCTTTCCTCTAGAAGTTTTTATTGGTTGATTGGTTGGTTGTTGACTTACAGTAAGTTCCTTGGGAGTTTTTTTTTTTTTCCTTTTTTTTTCCTCGAGATGGAATTTGGCTCTTGTTGCCCAGGCTGGAGTGCAGTGGTGTGGTCTCGGCTCACAGCAACCTCCACCTCCCGAGTACAAGCGATTCTCCTGCCTCAGCCTCCCGAATAATCCCAGTACTTTGGGAGGCCGAGGCAGGTGGATTACAAGGTAAAGAGATCGAGACCATCCTGGCCAGTACAGTGAAACCCCGTCTCTACTAAAAATACAAAAATTAGCTGGGTGTGGTGGCAAATGCCTGTAGTCTCAGCTACTTGGGAGGCTGAGGCAGGAGAATCGCTTGAACCCAGGAGGCAGAGGTTGCAGTGAGCTGAGATTGGAGATTTGGAGATTGCGCCACTGAACTCTAGCTTGATGACAGAGCAAGACTCTGTCTCAAAAAAAAAAAAAAAAAAAAAAAAAGAATGGATAAACAAAATGTGGTTTCTCCTGATGGAATAATATTCGGACTTAAAAGAGAGTTATCCTCAGGCCAGATGTAGTGGCTCACACCTATAATTCCAGCACTTTTGGAGACTGAGGCGGCAGGATCACTTGAGGTCAGGAGTTTGACATCAGCCTGGCTGGCCAACATGGTGAAACCCTGTCTCTACTAAAAATACAAAAATTAGTTGGGTATAGTGGCATGTGCCTGTAATCCCAGCTAGTCGGGAGGCTGAGGCAGGAGAACTGCTGGAACCCAGGAGGTGGAGGTTACATTGAGCAGTGTCACACCACAGAACACTAGCCTGGGCGACAGAGCAAGACTCCATCTCAAAAAAAAAAAAAAGTTAATCTCAACAAACTAAAAGTAGAATTACATATGATCCAGCAATTTCACTTCTGGGCATACACACAAAACAGCTGAAAGGGTCTCAGAGGTACTTATTCACCCACATTCACGGCAGCATTGTTGACAATCACCTAGCAGTGGAAAAAAACTGAACGTTCATCAGTGGATGAAACAAAAGGTATGTCCGTACAGTGGAGGAGCATTCAGCCTTGAAAGGAAGGAGATTCTGACACAGGCTACAACATAGATGGACCTGGAGGACAGTATGGTGCTAAGTGAGATAAGACAGTCACACAAAGACAAAACGGTTTGATTTCATTTATATGAGGTACCTAGAGTAGACAAATTCATGGAGTCAGAACGTAGAATGGTGGGCTGGTGGGGATAGAAGAGTGGGGAGGTAGTGTTTATTTATTTTTTGGTTTTGAGACAGGGTCTTGCTCTGTCACCCAGGCTGGAGTGCAGTGGCACAAACATAGCTCACTGCAACCTCCAACTCCCGGCCTCAAGCGGTCCTCCCACCTCAGCCTCCCAAGTAGCTTGGGACCACAGGCACATGCCACCACATGCAGCTAAATGTTTTTGTATTTCTTGTAAAGACAGCGTTTCACCATGTTGCCGGGCTGCTCTTGAACTCCTAGGCTCATGCAGTCCACCCACCTCAACCCCCCAAAGTGCTGGGAATACAGACATGAGCCAGTGTGCCCAGCCTAGTGTTTAATGAGTACAAAGTTTCTGTTGTGCAAGATGAGTTCTGGAGATGGACGGTGGTGACGGTCACACAGCATTATAGTGTATTTAATACCACTGAAGTGTACACTTAAACATAGTCAAAATGATACATTTTATGAGTAGTTTTTCACAGTTAATGGCTAGGCATTAGCGGCTTATGCCTGTAATCCCAGCACTTTAGGAGGCCAAGGTGGGCAGATCACCTGCGGTTAGGAGTTTGAAACCAGCCTGGCAACGTGATAAAACCCCGTCTCCTAAAAATACAAAAATTATCTGGGTGTGGTGGCGTGTGCCTGTAATCCCCCTACTTGGGAGGCTGAGGGACAAGAACCCAGAATTTCTTGAACACAGAAGGCGGAGCCGAGATTGAGCCACTGCACTCTAGCCTAGGCAACAGAGCAAGACTATTTAAAAAAAAAAAAGAGGTAGTCCTTGGGTACCTGAGACACAAGCGCTCATAGAGCCCTTCCCAGTTTTTTTTTTTTTTTTTTTTTTTTTTTCTGTTGCCCAGGCTGGAATGCAGTGGCACTATCTCAGTTCACTGCAACCTCTGCCTCCCGGGTTTAAGGGATTCTCCTGCCTCAGCCTCCTAAGTAGCTGGGATTACAGACGTGCACCACCATGCCCGGGGACTTTTTGTGTTTTTAGCAGAGATGGGGTTTTGCCATGTTGGTCAGGCTGGTCTTGAACTGACCTCAAGTGATCTGCCTGCCTAGGCCTCCCAAAGTTCTGGGATTACAGGTGTGAGCCACCGCACCTGGCTGAGGACCACTCCTTAACTTGGGGATTCACTAGGACTCAGCATATGTTGCACTCACAGTGACATAGTAAGAATGCACAGCCAGATAAAGAAAAGGACTCAGGCAGAGTCTGCAGGAATCCAGGCACAGGCTTCCTTATGCTCTCTCCAACCCCTGAGGAGTCACACAGAACACGCTCTTCCCCCGGCACCACATGTGTATGCCATGTTTCTGCCCAGGAAAGCCCACTAGAGACCCAATACCAAAGGGTTTTACTGAAGTCTGGGCACATAGGCAGCCTCTGCCTGGCTGGTACCAAAATCCTGTACTCCAGAAGGAAAGCAGATGTGTATTTAGCATTAGCCACAATGTTTACTAACTAGTCTAGGGAAACCGAGCCTTCTTATCAGTGAGCTGTTGATGAGAAATGCTCTGAGCCCAGAGTCTAGCCAAGGGCCAGCCTTGCAAACAGACCAGTCTGGGGCCTGTGGTATTAACTTCTTTCTTCATGATGCCAGATTGGTGTTAAGTAATGGGCTTATAAACAAGGTTAGATTACTTCCTCCTTATCACAAATAATATAGGAAATCCCATAGAGGAAGAGGCCTTGACATTAACTAGCCTTGATTTTATTTTTGTTGGGCATTTCCTTTAGAGCCACAATTTTTTTTTCTTTTTTTGAGACAGTTTTGCTTTTGTTGTCCAGGCTGGAGTGCAATGGTAAAATCTCAGCTTACTGCAACCTTCGCCTAATTTTTTTTTTTTTGAGACGGAGTCTTGCTCTGTCACCTAGGCTGGAGTGCAGTGGTGCGATCTTGGCTCACCTCAACCTCTGCCTCCCAGGTTCAAGTGATTCTCTCGCCTCAGCCTCCCTAGCAGCCAGGACTATAGGCTAGCGCCACCACACCCAGCTAATTTTTGTATTTTTAGTAGAGACGGGGTTTCACCATGGTGGCCAGGCTGGACCATTTTGCCTCTTAGTGCTCATGTTTGAACCTACTCGACCAGCTCCTGAGATCTTATCAGGAAGCGGCTGATCACCAGCTCCAGGTGTTTCCTATGTATTGGGCGCCTGCCTGTCCCTGGCACCCAGCTGCAACCAATGATCCTCTTAGAGACACAGTTTCTGCCTGACCATCACCTGATGGTTGCCTATGACCTGGTAGGGGCCCTCTCCTGCCCTGCTCAGGTCTTCCTAACTACCTACTCTAACATACTGATTTATGTCTTTGCCTGCAATTTCTGTCTCCCTGAATGTATAAAACCAAGCTGTAACTGACCACACTTTCTCAGGACCTCTTCAGATTGTTCTCCCAGCTATGGTCGCTCATACAGGCTCAGAATAAACCTCTTTAAATGTCTTACAGAGTTTAGTTTTGTTCATCAACATGGTTGTGAATGTGGATTATGTTTATTGGTTAAGAGATAATTAACTTTGAAAAGTTAATGTCTCATTAAAATGTAACATAATTACTTTGGCTTGTTTGGGTTATTTTGGTTGGGTTTCCAGCATGTGAAATAATTAGACAGCTCTTTTCTCTACAACTCATATTTCTTTCTTTCTAAGACAGTCTCACTCTGTTGCCCAGGCTGGAGTGCAGTGGTGTAATCACGACTCACCACAAACTTTGCCTCCCAGGTTCAAGCGATTCTCGTGCGTCAGCCTCCCGAGTAGCTAGGAATACAGGCGTGTTCCACCATGCCCACCACAGGTTTTGCCGTGTTGGCCAGGCTGGTCTTGAACTCCTGGGCTCAAGAAATCCACCTGCCTTAGCTTCCCAAAGTGCTGAGATTACAGGCGTGAACGACCGCGCCCAGCCTACAACTCATATTTCCTGATAAATATCGGAAACATATTCCCTAGAAATATTCTCACTCGACATTTTGTGTGTTTTTTGGTCCTTGATCCACAATATACTAAATCTTAATAGTAGGATGTGTATTTGTGGTAAAGTGGTAGGCCAAAAACTAATGTTTCAGTGGCTTTCAAACTTCACCTTCTTTTCAACTTTGTGTGCAAATAGTCTGAAAGTGCCACGGACACCTCCCTGCTGCATCTGGCTGTGATTATTGGTTTTCTGAGCTACTATTAAATATGGAAGGCTTGGTGTTCTTATCAAGAGTAGTTCTGCCCTATTTCTGTGTGATAATTTAAGAACAAGCAGATTACAGCTTTAGAGAAGTCTAGTCCGGAGGAGGTTCCTTTGAACACTTATTTCAATGCACAGGTCTTCTTTCTTTTTCTTCCTGAAAACGTTGTCAGATATTTTGAATTCTTCAGTCTTTTTTTGTTTATGTTCTAAGCCTCTTTAACAGTTCTTTTTATCATTGGTTTAGTTCTCTCAGTTTTAGATCTTAAAAAGGGATCTTTTGGGATATTTGTCACTGAATCGAAAGCAGTTTGATGACTCATACTGTAGACACTGTGAGAACATGTTGAGGAAGAAACAGATGTTTTCTTCTCTGCTTGTTTGTTTGTGGCTACAGCCATTCAAACGAAAGAGGGGCACAGCGAGTGTTTGCGGTTGGTGCGTTGGGGAGGTAGCCTGCGGAGTCCACGTCCTTCGGGGGAGCCACCGCAGGAGGTGTCTGGGCTGCTTCTCCTCCCACAGGTGGCTGCCCCCCAAGCTGTAGCCTATTCTGCAGGAAATAATTTGTTTGGCAGCCAGAGCTTGCCTTCCACGGAAGAACATTGCTGAGCCGGGCGCAATGGCTCCCGCCTGTAATCCCAGCACTTTGGGAGGCTGAGGTGGGCCGATCACCTGAGGTCCGGAGTTTGAGACCAGCCTGGCCAACATGGTGAAACCCCATCTCTACTAAAAATACAAAAATTAGCCAGGAGTGTTGGCACATGCCTGTAATCCCAGCTACTCGGGAGGCTAAGGCAGGATAATTGCTTGAACCTGGGAGGTAAAGGTTTTGGAGAGCCAAGGTCACACCACTGCACACACACACACACACACACACACACACACAGAGAGAACATTGCCTTGGCACTGGCAAACCCGTTGACTTAGGAACCATTTTGGCCTGTCTCATTATTTTACAGAATGAAGTGCCTTGGGTTTGGTGTACAACTGGTTTTGTCTTTTTTTTTTTTCCTGAGAGATCAGCTCTTTCATTTTATCCTTTCTGGATCAGAAACCACTGAAACCAGTGGAAGAATAGCCCAATGCAGGGCATTCACGTCTATTCAACATTAAATCCTTAATATGCTACAGGAGCCCAGCACATTTCATGCAGTGCCGTGGTGCCCTCCACGGCTTGACTTTCCAAAGCAAATTTTCTCTGTCTAGAGACATCATTAATATATATTGAGTGCTTACCTATATACCAGGCACTCTTTTTCTTTTTCTTTCTTTTTTTTTTTTTTTTTGAGACAGAGTTTTGCTCTTGTTGCCCAGGCTAGAGTGCAATGGCGCCATCTCAAGTCACCACAACCTCTGCCTCCCAAGTGATTCTCCTGCCTCAGCCTCCTGAGTAGCTGGGATAACAGGTATGTGCCACAACACTCAGCTAATTTTGTATTTTTAGTAAGGATGAGAGTTTCTCTATGTTTGTCAGGCTGGTCTCAAACTCTCGACCTCAGGTGATCCACCCGCCTTGGCCTCCCAAAGTGCTGAGATTACAGGCGTGAGCCACTGTGTCCGGCCTCTTTCTTTCTTTTCCTTTTTTCTTTTTTTGTTTTGAGACAGAGTTTCACTTTATTGCCCAGGTTGGAGTGCAGTGGCACTACCTTGGCTCACTGCAACCTCCACCTCCAGGGTTCAAGTGATTCTCCTGCCTCAGCCTCCTGAGTAGCTGGGATTACAGGCATGAACCACTACAGCCAGTTAATTTTTATATTTTTAGTAGAGACAGGGTTTCACCATGTTGTCCAGGTTGGTCTTGAGCTCCTGACTTCGGCTGATCCTCCCACCTTGGCCTCCCAAAGTGCTGGGATTACAGGCATGAGCCACCACACCCGGCCCAGACGTTCTTTTATTTTAGTTTTTCTTCTTCTTTTTTTTTTTTTTTCCAGGTTCTCTTTAAAGCGTGTCACAAGTTAATTATCAACTCGATACCATTATACCCATTTTATAGATGAGAAAACCAAGGCACAGACAGATCAAGTAACATGTCAAAGATGGCAGAGCTGGTAAGTGCTAGTGCTGAACTAAACTTCAGATGATGTTTCAGGACCTAGATGATCGGCAGCTGCACACCAGCTGTGTGCCACAGGTGGCTGTCACCACAGGATGCCAGGATCGTACAGCCAAGGCAATATGAAGCCAACTAGGGAGAGTGTGGGAGGCAGAATAAGGACCCCCGTGCATTTATCCATGTCCTAATTGCTGGAACCTGTGAATATGTTAGTTCCATGGTAAGGGGGAATTGAGGCTGCAGGTGCAATTAAGGCTGCTAATCAGCTGACTGGGATGGCGAGATTCTCCAGAATTAGCTGAAGGGACCCAATGTAATGTCAGCGTCCTTACAAGTGGAAGGTGGAGGCAGGAGGGCAGGGGCAGAGTCAAAGTGATTCAGTGGGACAAAGATTCAATCTGCTGAAGACAGAGGAAGGGACCACAGTCATGGCATCTAGGTGGCCACTCGAAGGTGGAAGAGGCTCTCCCTAGAGCCTCCCGAAGCAGTGCAGCAGCCTTGCTGACACCTTATGTTTAGCCCCGGGAGACCCATCTCGGGCTTCTGACCTCCAGAAGTGTAAGATAATAAATTTGTGTGGCCTTTAAGCCACTCAGTGTGATAATTTGCTAAAGTAGCAGTAGCAGCTAATACAAGGAGATATGGATTTTTTTTTTTTTTTTTTTTTTTTTTTTAAAGACGGGATTTCACCGTGTTGGTCATGCTGATCTCGAACTCCCGACCTCAAGTGATCCACCCGCCTTGGCATCCAAAGTGCTTGGATTACAGGCGTGAGCCACCGCGCCCAGCAAGAGATGGATTTTTAAAAATCTCATCTGAGCTGGGCGCGGTGGCTCACGCCTGTAATCTCAGCACTTTGGGAGGCTGAGGTGGGTGGATTACCTGAGGTCAGGAGTTTGAGA
>PVKV010035762.1:0-16285 GCA_004027835.1 Alouatta palliata
AGACTGCCCTGCCCTAAACTTTCCAAGTCAGCCCCATGCCACACACTAATGAAGGCTCCCTTGGCAGCTTCTTGGCCCAGTGTGGTTACCAATATGCTAAAAGCAGCCAGTTTCCAAAGCCTCCCTCAAAACCCACTCTCATTTGACGCTGTGTGTAGAATTCTCCCCTGTATGAAATGTGGTACCAGCAGAGCAATTACTGACAGAGAGAAATGAGTCCCCAAAGGCAACCAGGAGGAGAACACAGAACACTGTGGTGCGGGAGTCATTTCAACTCGCCTTCAGTTTCTGAGGACGATCAGAGGGACATTACTAAGGGCAGCCTGGATGGCAGAGGTGGCTATATTCATTCCAAGCACAAATCACAGCATGTCCTGGCTATAAATTCCAGCAGCAGCAGCAGGTGTATGCTTCAGAGGAATAGCTTCTGCAATTACAAAAGTGACATTTTAATGGATTATGCAGATCAGCTAAGCCTCTAAATCATAAGCCTCCTGCCTTAGATGGAATTGAGAGTGCAGGCCAAGCCAGAAGAGGCAGCATAAACACTACGAAAATTTCATGGCTCCTTCCAACCTTTTTATACTTCACTATGAAACCAAACATTAACCTTCACTTCCCAAGCAGCTCCTTCCTGCCGCCTAACAAAGGCAATAGCTCATCTTTGTGATCACACGTGAGCTTGCTTGACTTTGTACCTCTTGAGCATCCCAAATGTTAGGTGATGTGGTCCCATTACCACTGGAAATAAACTAAGGTGGGTTTTTTGGTAATGAAGTAAGGAATGAGAATTAATGGGGAGCAGGTACAAGGCTCTCTAGAGGTAAAATGCACAAATTAAAACAGAAGCTGGACCTAAAAAGTGTCTTTGCTATTTTCTGTTTGCAAACCATAGAGGGAAGGTTGGGCCTTTCCTGTAAGGTCTAAAACTAAGAAGATAAGAAAGGAGAGCTGTCTTTAAAGACTGTAGGGAAGACAGAGTGCCGACAAATCACTAAAAATGTGATGCAGTGAGTGCAGAAAGTGCTAGAAGAGTGGCAGAAACCAAGCTGGTGAAAACCTTTATTAGGATGTCAAGGTCACAGAAAAGGTGGCAAAACCCACTGGTCTCACTTCAGAAAACAAGTCACCTTCTCGACTGTCATTTGATATTGGAACTCCCCCAAAGAGATGACAGAACCAAAGAGGTGAAAGGAAGCCATCAGGCCCATATGCCCCAACCCTCTCATTTTATACACAAAGATTTTGAAGTAAAAGGTTAAATGCCTTGCCTAAGATCACAGAGCATGGAGATGGGCTGGCCTACGACAAAAACCCAGGCTTCACTCTCTTCAAACATGACGCTTTCCATACCTTATTGAGAGAAAGGGTCTCAAAGAGATTTTCAAGGGGTGGCAGGAAATGTCCCAGATGCACGATAAATGTACCTATTTCTTATGCAACTGTGTGATGGGCCATGGTTAATGAATGACTTAAGGAAGAGTAGCCTGAAAACAAGATGGGGTAAATGTGGGAGCAGAAAGATGTGAACTATATTTGGGTCATGGGGAAAAGTACGTTGCCCAAAGCCTGGGGTAGGCAGAATGAGGACAATGAACCCGAGTACACATGCACGTGCGATTTTTCCGCTCTAGTGCTTTGTACATTACACCATCAGCCGTTCGTTTTCATCTTTCCTCTTTTATCTGGACAGAGCAAAGAAGGGCAGTTTATGTGTGCTCCTCTACCTGCCTCTCCTCCCTTTGAGGTTAAGAGTCCAGCAGGTGTGGGAGTGTAAATTAGTTCAACCACTGTAGAAAACGGTGTGGCAATTCCTCAAGGATCTAGAAACAGAAATTCCATTTGACCCAGCAATCCCATTACTGGGTATATACCCAAAGGATTATAAATCGTTCTATTATAAAGACACATGCACACGTATGTTCATTGTGGCACTGTTTACAATAGCAAAGACCTGGAACCAATCCAAATGCCCATTGATGATAGACTGGACAAAGAAAATATGACACATATACACCATGGAATACTATGCAGCCATAAAAAAGGATGAGTTCATGTCCTTTGTAGGGACATGGATGAATCTGGAAACCATCATTCTCAGCAAACTGACACAAGAACAGAAAACCAAACACTGCATGTTCTCATTCATAGGTGGGTGTTGAAAAATGGGAACACATGGACACAGGGAGGGGAACATCACACACTGGGGTCTGTTTGAGGGTGGAAGGTGGGAGGCTAGGGGAGGGACAGTGGGGGATGGGGAGGTTGGGGAGGGATAACATTGGCAGAAATGCCTGATGTAGGTGATAGGGGGATGGAGACAGCAAACCACCATGGCATATACCTATGCAACAATCCTGCAAGATCTGCATATGTAGCCCAGAACTTAAAGTACAATTAAAAAAAAAAAAAAAAAGAGTCCAGCAAGCAATAAAATGACAAGGAAGGGGAGAAGAGGCCAGTGCCTGAGTTCCCTCATCTAGGAAGCCACTGTGCTTGGATGGTGAAATGTTAGTCGCAGCTATGGTGGATAATGTCAGCTGGCTTGCTCAACATCCAGTCCAACCCCCTTCTAGCATGCTGAGGCTGGACAACCAAAAACTATACTTCTCAGATGCCCTTGCAGCAGAGGTTTTATGTGGGAATGAGGTTCCCTGGAGCAGATGCATTGCACAAGATCCTGATGGAGAGCTAAGTTGTGTGCAGAGAAAGGCAGGATGCAGCAGACCTGTTTTGCTGCTGGAGACCCAGGCTACAGCAGCACGATTCTTGGGCATCAGCCTCATGATTATAGAGAGACAGCAGCTCCCTTGGCAGCCCAGTCCTTCAAGATGGTTTTGACAGTTATTCCTGAAAGTTCAACTTAGAATCAGTTTTTCAGCCCTCCCACGGATTCAGTAAGCAAATGTAGTACTAACACGTATAATAAATCCCATTTCAGCATCAACTAGTTAAGAGTGCATTCAACTCTCTGCAATCGAACCCTAACAGAGTCATATATCAATATAACACAATTTTGCTTGTAATAAGCCTTGGTTTGAGATAACATATGAAGAATAGAAACTAATAGTTAAGTACTTACTCTGTTCTAAGTACTGTATATATATCATATAACTCAATGCTCAAAAATACCTTGTAAGGTAGGGAGGAGTATCTCCATTTCACAGATAAGGACTTGGTTACACAGCTGGCATGCTACTGCCGGGGGTCAGACTGAGAACCAAAAACTGTCTGTATCCAGACAGCTTACTGTCTATGCTAAAATAACTCCTTAACTGACTTCGCTGCCAGGACTTTCCAATTCCATTGTCTTCATCAACATGACTTTGCTCTTCCTCAGGAAGCTCTTGGCCAAAAAGATCAAAGTTGCAAAATTTTGTTATTCATTTCAAGAATTTCTCAAAAACCTATTTAAAACTGCTCAGTTTTTCAATATATAGCATCAAACCAAGACTCTACAAACTCTGGCTTTGTTGTGTCCACTAATCTTAAGCAATTATATCATGCTCCTCACCTCATCCTAATCAAAACCTCATAAATATCCGAACTTCACTCTCCACCTTCTTAGACACTAAGACTCCATCAAGGAAGAGCTGACTCTGACCTCAGCAGGCAATACACTCAGCCTTGCCTTACAGGCAGGGGATTTAGTGGTATTTTAGGGAGTCAACATTCAATAAAACCCAGATCTCTGTGTATTCCTTCTACTATACCTTGCTGTTTCCCATTTAGGCTACCCGCAATTTGGTATTTTCCCTGGACTGAGTGGCTCTAGAGTTTGGTACAGAAAACTGAGCAGGGCTGGTCCCCATCCCTTCCAAAGAGCCTCAAACCTGGGGGCTCTCCCCAAGCACCGTGCCCTCATTGGCTCATCCACCAACCCAGGCCCTGGTTTTGGTGGGAGGTGGGGCTCCCATGACAATCTGAACTATAACATTGAATCTGTTCTTCAATATGGACTTATGAAAGTAGAACCCAAATATCAAGTAAAGCCTGATTTTGGAAATTTTCAAGTGTTTTTATGTTCTTCCAATGGGCTTTCATCTGAATGTTTTTTTGTTGTTTAATTTTTTTCAGTAAGATCTTATTCTGTCACCCAGGCTGGAGTGCAATGATGCACTCATAGCTCACTGCAGCCTTGAATTCCTGGGCTCAAGGGATCTTCTCACCTCAGCCTCCCAAGTAGCTAGGATTACATGTACATGCCACCATGCCCAGCTCCTTTTTAAAAATTTTTTGTAGGGTCTTGCTGTTGCCCAGGCTGGTCTAGAACTCCTGGACTCAAGAAATCCTCCTGCCTCAGCCTCCCAAAATGCTGATATTACAGGTGTGAGCCACCAAACCTGGCCTACCTGGGTGTTTTTATGGTTTGGATATAGCAGAAATGGTGATGAAACAACTCATCAGCACTATGGAACATCAGATGGTTTTCTAATTCCAGCACCTTGCAGCCCCATCATGTGTTTTAAATCAGCTTTAGACTAACCACAGCTCAAGGAGAGCAGTGAGGGAGACAATACTCAGGAAACTGGGCATCCTCTCCCCTTAAAAGGCCAACTGATGAAGGGCAGAGCCAGGGTCCACTCTGGTTTCCTAACTTCAGGTGCAGAGCTCTTGCCAGAGCCTAAGGTATCCACCACTAGGTAAGTCAGCATAATGAGTAAACACAGTTATTAGAGTTAGACTGCCTGGGTTCAAATCCTGGCTCTGCCACTTTTAAGCTGATAATCACGGGTAAATTTCTTAACTTCTCTCTGACTCAATTTCCTCATCTGTAAAATGGGGATAATGACAACTCACAAGATTATGGTACTGATGAAAATAAGATGTCATATAATATACATAATTTACCCTCAATGTTTTCCACATGGTGAGTACTCAGTATATATAACTGATTATCATCGTAGAACATTAGAATTTTTCACTTTGCTACTGAAATATTTTGTAGTACTGGAATCATATTCCCAGATGCCAAAAATCTGGCCATAAAAAAAAAATTTGGAACTGTAGCTACAGGTGCAAAGAATCAAAGGGAAGACTCTTTTTCACTAATTATTACAAATATTGCTACATTAACTTCCCAGAGAGCACAGATGGTGAAAGAAAGAAACTGTCCCATTGCTTTGCTCAGACAAGAAACAACAGGGGAATGAACAGATACAATAAATGAAGCCTCAATCTGATGAGAGTGAGAACAGGAGATAACAAGGGGGAAATGGGGAGAGGCCAGGGCAGGAGTGGAGAATAACCTGCATTTCTGACACACGCACACACACACAAAATTACAATTAATTTGGAATCCACCGTCAGTCAAGCATGAGGGCATCAATTGATAGGGATAGAAGAGAAACATCGTCTTGGCAGCAGAACGTTGAGCTGGTTGGCAAGCAGAGATGAGAAACAAGGAGCTTACTGTTGCAAAGTTTTCAATCATCATTGACTAAAAGCACAGATAAGAGGCATTGCTGGAGACCCTCCTGACAACCAACTAATGAACCTGAATGGCTGGAACACTCACATGTTAAGATTCCCTTCAGAGAGTCTGGGGTGTTTAGCTCTTCCAAAGTTAAGTACTTCTGAGGGGAGCAGGAGGACACAGATATGTGAGGATGTGTGACAGAAAGAAACAGCTCCGACTTCAGTGTGCTATGGTTAGAACCTTGATTTCTTCCATTTACAAGCTATGGAATTTGGGGTAACTTAACCTGTCTACACCTTGGTTTGAAAAATCTGCAATAATAGGCCAGGTGTGATGGCTCACGCCTGTAATCCCAGCAATTTGCGAGGCTGAGGCAGGTGGATGGCTTGAGCCAGGAGTTTGAGACCAGCTTGAGCAACATGGCAAAACCCTATCTCTACAAAAAAATACAAAAAGTTGTCAGGTGTGGCAGCACATGCCTGTAGTCCCAGCTAATGGGAAGACTGAGGCAGGAAGACTGCTTGAGCCTGGGAAGTTGAGGCTACAGTGAGCCATAACTGCACCACTGCACTCCAGCCTAGGTAACAGAGCAAGGCCTTGTCTAAAAGAAAGAAAAATTGTGGCCAAGCACAGTGGCTCACGCCTGTAATCCTAGCACTTTGGGAGGCCAAGGCAGGTAGATCACTTGAGGTCAGGAGTTCAAGACCAGCCTAGCTAACATGATGAAACCCTATCTCCACTAAAAATACAAAAAAATGGCTGGGTATGGTGGCACATGCCTGTAGTCCCAGCTATTTGGGAGGCTGAGGCATGAGAATCACTTGAGCCTGGGAGGCAGAGGTTGCAATGAGCCAAGATTGTGTCACTGCACTCCAGACTGGGCGAAAGAGCGAGACTCTGTCTGAAAAAAAGAAAGAGAGAGAGAGAGAGAGAGAGAGAGAAGGAGGGAGGGAAGGAGGAAGGGAGGGAGGGTGGAAGGAGGGAGGAAGAAGGGAGAGAAGGAGGGAAGGAGGAGGGAGGGAGGGAGGGAGGGAGGGAATCTGCAATGATACCTATTTGATGGGCTTGCTATGAAAATTAAATGAAATAATGCATGTAAAAGTGATTCCCTCTGTCCACGGTAGGCACACAATAAGTGATGATGACAAAGATAGAAGATAAAGTTCTTATATCAGGGTAAAAATTTACAAGATTAGGAGTGTGTGTGTGTATGTGTCTGTGTGTGTGTGTGTGTGTGTGTGTGTGTATATATATATATATATATTTTTTTTTTTTTTTTTTTTAAGACAGAGTCTTGCTCTGTCGCCCAAGATGGAGTGCAGTGGCGCGATCTCAGCTTACTGCAACCTCTACCTCCTGGGTTCAAGTGATTCTCCTGCCTCAGCCTCCTGAGTAGCTGGGATTACAGGCATGTGCCACAGATTTTTGTATTTTTAGTAGAGATAGGGTTTCACCATGTTGGCCAGGCTGGTCTCAAACTCCTGACCTCAAGTGATCCACCTGTCTTGGTGTCCCAAAGTACTGGGACTACAGGTGTGAGCCACTGTGCCCAGCTGGGTAAGATTTTAATATAGCAATTCTTTAGGCAGTTTGAAGGCAAAACTTCGTGAATGTCATCAGAGCTGATGATTGAAAGTGAGTGTACCCTGTTGGCTGTTCCTGTTACATTTTAGAACAGCAAGCCAAGATTCAGTGAGAACAAGTAAATAATTGCAGGGTTACATCTACAGAAATGAGAGGTGAGAAAAGCCTAGAATAAACAGTGAAACCAGTTGTCAAATGACTTTTTGGTGGTCAAGAGAGAGAAATTCCCAAGCAAAAGAACTCTCAAAAATAAAGTTACAAATACAGCCAAACATATTTCACTTTACATAATGAGAATATCACCAAAGGTTATCAACTAAATTTTGTTAAATAGATATATATGATAAACGTACTATCTGACTTATTTAAAAGAAACTCAAGGTAAAGTCCTTTGTAAAGGGAAAAGGAAGGAGAACTACTTTGTCTCTTTGTAAAACTGTTTGGACATATGCAGATCCTATGACCCAGCAGTTCACTTCTAGAAATATTCTCAGTAGAAACACATACATATGCAATAGAAATGACTATACGTGCTCACCAAAGACATGTACTAGAATAATGATTAGCAGCAAAATTCATAATAGCTAAAAAGGAAACAACTCAAATGCTCACTGCCAGAACAATGGATTAATACATTGTGATACAATAGACAGTGTACAGTGGTTACGAGGAATGAATCACAAAGACACACGCCAACATGAATTAATGAAACTCACAAACATAATGTGGAACAAGAGAAGCCAGACAAGAGGACGTACTCTGTAATTCCATTTATATTAATCTCAAAACATTAAAATATATCTATGGTAAGTTGAGGTCATGATCAGGAAAAGGTGGCACGAGGGGGACTTCAGGTGGGCTAGTAATGTTCTGTTTCTTGAGCTAGGCGCTACTTACGCAGGTGTGCTTGTTTTTGAAAATTTATCAAGTTTTGTATTTATCAATACGGTGTGTGCATTTTTCTATTGTGTATGTTATACTTCATACAAAGTTTGCATTCAAAAAGAAGAGACTGACTAGTATTTAACATTGGTAGCCAGTGTGCCAGGAATTTTATCTGTATAATCTCATTTGACCTTGACAGACAACCATACAAGGTTATGTTTAATTTCCATTTTAAGAAACAAGATGACAAAGTCTCTAAGATTATGTTTCTTTCTCAAGGTCACACAGTTCACAAGTGGTGGATCTGAGGTGGATCTGACTTAGAAGCTTACTCTCTTTCCACAAAACCATATTCTACTCTATGAAGTGCATATTTTGGTAATAAAGATAACAATTTCTTTGATATACCTGTATTTGGCATTTGTTTATTAGGTTTCTGTAACACCTAAAGTGGGAGATATCAGTCTTCCCATTAGATGAAATCATTTGATATTTTAAATAAAACACTGAAACTCCAGGACACATGGCACCCAAGGAAATAAGCTCCATGGTCAACTTAACTTGAGAAACTGACGAAGGCCACAAAGCAAGTTTGCCTGAGAACAGATTAGGGAGAACCCAGTCCAAACACCACCAAGTTTCTTTTCCATAAAGGAAAAATAGATAAGCTAGAGAGGTGTTAAAAGCTTTCAGTGCAATAGTTCCCATAAACCAAACTGGCCTTCAGTCTCTCTCCCTGTCTTTCAAGCTCCTCTCCAAGCCTGAAGGTAGCAACATAAAAATCCCTGATTAAAGCTGACTTCTCATGAATGATGGGACGTAGCTCTATCCAGAAGCTAGTGGAGCAGAATCTCATTAGGAATCAGGCCTCTGCAACAGAATCACTGGTGTAACAAGAGGGGGAAATGAAGATTGATTCATGAAGACCAGAATGCTAACCACTGCAAAAGGAAAATGCAACGTTCTGTGTGAGCCCCCCAGGAAGTCCCCTATCTCCTGAGTTTCTGAACTCCTCTCCGTGTACACTTGGAGAATTTGCTTCCCTCATTCTTTACTCCCATATCGTCTTCCTCTCTTCCTCACCACTGGCTTCTGGGCATCTCAGAATCTGAGATGAGCTCTGCGGTCAGACTGTCTGTGCTCAAATCTCACTTCTAGCACTGATTTACCAATGATCTTGGGCAGAACTTAACCTTTCTGTGCCTCAGCTGTCTCATCTATAAAATGGGGATAATAAGGCCGGGTGTGGTGGCTCATGCCTGTAATCCAGTACTTTGGGAGGCCAAGGCGGGCAGATCACGAGGTCAGGAGTTCAAGACCAGCCTGGCCAACGTCGTGAAACCCCGTCTCTACTAAACAAAAAAATAAGCTGGGCATGGTGGTGTCTGCCTATAATCCCAGCTGCTTGGAAGGCTGAGGCAGGAGAATTGCTTGAACCGGAACCCGGGAGGTGGAGGTTGCAGTGAGCCCAGATTGCACCACTGCACTCCAGCCTGGGCTACAGAGCAAGACTCCATCTCAAGAAAATAAATAAATAAATAATAAAATAAAATGGGGATAATAATTGTAGCTACCTCTTAAGAGTTGTAATTAATAAATTAGTTAATAAAGGTAAGATACTCAGAATAGTGCCCGGCAACACACAACACTAAGTAAATGTTAGTAATTATTATCATTATTATTAACCATCTACAATATTCTCCACATCTGTAATTCTCAAGAAAAAGGGTAATTATCTTTCTTGGTAATTGCTATTTTTTTTCCCTAGTACTAAGTATCTCGAAGTCTTCACATGTATTTATCTTTATTCAGTCTTCTCCCACAAAAATATCCCCATGACAACAGTGACCTTCTCCTTCTTGTTCACCACTCCATGTCTGACTACCAAGTATAGTTCCTGGAATATAGAGGACTTAACAAACAGTACTAGAATAAATGAACTGCGATTATAACTATCCTTCATTATCCAAAGTATTTCCATTTCTGAGACTGAATAACAACTTGGAAAGTGAGAGATATGTTACCCAAATCTGTTTAATTTCTGATTTTCTGACAGCACCAGCAGGAAGGGTTTGGAGAAAAAGGGATTGATCTGAAAATGCATTTGTAGCCATTTGATTTCTAATGTCGAATGACAAAGGATGTCTGTATTTGAAAAGAATAGCAAACAAAGTCCTCTCTTTTTTCTTTCTGGAAATTTCTGTAGGCCAACAGGCCTTTCCAATAGTTTCAGTTGACTTTGCCCGAGTCCCTGCTCTCTCTTGTTAACACTCCTTATCCTGACATTTAAGATCACAATCCTGGAAGACAGTGGGCAGTAATGTTTCAGCACCACAGACAGCAATGAGTGGAGTGGAGGAGTGTTTGCTTTTTTTTTGAAATTTGTCTCTGCTAACTAGTAAAGTATGACTTTCACTAATATCACAAACTACACACAATGCAATCAGTGTAACAGTAACAAAACCTCTATCTACTGGGCATTTTAACATGCTAATATTTGTGTAAAAAGTATTTCATATATTATATAGGTGTTGCTTACATTTCTTTTCTCTTTCATTCATATACAACAGTTACATATATTTTGGGAGTACCTGTGAATTTCAATACCTGTATACAATATGTAATGATCAAATCAGGGTGATTGTAATATCCATAATTTTAAACATTTATTTTCTTCTTTGTGTTGGGAACATCACAAATCTTCTTTTCCAGTTATTTTGAACTATATAATAAACTACTGTTAACTATAATTTCCCTACTGTACTACTGAATCCTAAAACTTATTCCTTCTATCATCACTTCACAACTCAGACTATAAAATGCAGTTGTTCAGATGAAGAAAGACTCCACAGAAATTCCTGTATTTTGCTATGACTTAATTAAATTTTAATGAAGAATATTTAATAAGCTGGTTTTTTGGCTTGCTTGCTTTATTAATGCTGAATGAACTTGACTTCCCTATAAGGAAACTAATACTTTTGAGTGCCTGTATGTTCCAGGCACTGTTTCAAGAGTTTATAAACACTTCATCTCATTTAATTCTCACATCAGTGCTACAATAGCACTGTATTTAGAGCCAGGAAGTCCTAGATTCAAATCCTGACTCCACCTTGAAACAGTTACTTAGCCTCTCTCTAAGCCTCTTTTTTAATTTATAAAATCAAGCTAGTATTTTCTAACAGCCTGAAAAAGCCAGTCTAAATTCCCCTTTACAAGAAATCTCTATTTTTTTATTGCAAAAAATTAGGATAATAACTGCTTACTGCAGGTTGAGTGGGAGGTAGGAGATAACAGAATACCAAGGTGAGCATTAATTGCCAAATGTCTGAGGTAGTGAGAAGGCTACCCTGGTATCAGTGAAAGAAGATGGGTAGGATTCAGGGAGCTGGATATGTGGACGAGGAGGAGGAAGAGCCAAACTCCAGAGCACACTGAAAGCCAAACCAAAAAATTCAGATACATCAAAAGCCTTGAAGAACGTCTCTAATGTCCAGAACCACGTTTTCCATTTCTTTCTTACTCTACCCACCATCACTACCATAGGGCTGTCACATAGTAAGTGCTCAATAAATGCATGTTTCTCAAATAAATGGTTCTGAGGAAGGTCAGACCACCCAAAAAGATTACAATCTGATGCAATGATGGGCTGATCTAAGAAGGGGATGTGGAAGTGAGGTAACTCCAAGGTCCTACAAGTCGATCCAAAAACCAACTATGCAGAACCAAAATGGAGAGATGGGGGTGTTCACTCTGACTTCGGAGAACAGTGAGCCTCTGCATATATCATTCTTTTCACCCACTCAATCAACAACTAATATCGAACACCTATTTTGTGCCAGGAACTGTGCTAAACCAAAGGACTGGGACAGATACACACCCTTTCAATGAAGCTTACATTCCAGTGTGAGAATACAAATCCCCCCCCCAAAATATGCAAATAAATAAACTAGAAGCAACTGTCACTACTTAAACCTGTAAGAGTTTGTACACAAGTCTGGATAGTAAGGGATGCCACCTCAGGCATTCACTGCTCTCTGAGCTTCAAAAAATTAACCAAAGTTCTTTTGAGTAATCAAAGATAAGATAGTAGAGATTTACTTGATAAGTAACTGAATCTACTCAATTCCTAGGTTTGGACACACAGGCTAACTTGCTAAAATAAGCCAAATGAAACAAACAAACAAGAGACTGAAACGGGAAAGAGGAAGGAAGACCTTTGATATGCAGCAGAATGTCAAGTGGAATTTTGTCTTTTAATTCTTCAGTGCAATGGTTCAGAAAAAAAAACTGAGCACAAAAGGCTCTACATATTCATGTTTAATTTCAAAGAGCTGCCAGCTTCGGCTCAACAACCTGCACTTCCTCACAGGGCTCTTTGAGAGTCATCGGGGTGGAGATTCGGTTCTCCCACCACCATCACCATCACTGTTCAATGTAAGAAGAGAGCTAGGGGCAAGAGCAATGGTCTTGTAGGGAATGCACTATTCCTTCTCCTCACCCCCCTGCAGGAAGAAAATGGGTAATTTCTCACTATGGTAGGTCAACACCAAAGAAAACTGCCAACAATCCATCCCGTCCCTGTATACACACACTCCATCAAGATGTGCAGTCTCCTTTACCCCCTTTGAATCTAGGCTGGCCTCGTAATTGCTTTGACAATAGAATGTGATGGAAGAAATGTTTCAGGACATCTGACCCCAGGCTTTAAACGTCCTGGTAGCTTCTGCTTTCTTGCTGGGAGGAAGTCGGCTGCCATGTAAGAAGTCAAACTACCCTGAGACCTCCATGCTACGAGAAAAGCTAAGTTAGCAACATGGTGGAACCATGTAGCTAGCCAAGTTGATCCTCACTGTTTAAGCCATCCCAGACATGGTGAAGCATGAAGCCATCTCCCCCGTGCCCTGAGGAATGGGATACATCAAAAGGGCATAAAGTGGCCTGCCAGTTGAACCCTGGGTAAACCAAACCACACACTGTTTTCCAATGAGAACAGGAAACACCACTGAAAATTCTCCTTTCAGTGCAGCCATCGGGTTCAGACTCAGAGAAAAAAATTGGAAAGAGGAAGGAGGGCAGAATGAGTCTAGGATGAGCCCTATGGGTTGTGGAGGACACAGAGTCTAATTAGCAAGAGTAATGTATTAAAATTATCCCTTATTGAGGTTTTACCAGAAGTCCAGATCTCTGCTAAATGTTTTACATACATGATCTCATTTAATCCTCACAAAGGCTACAATTAGGTTACCACTGTATTTTTTTCTTTTTCTTTTTCTTTTTTTTTAGAGACTGTATCTCACTTTGTCACCCAGGCTGGAG
Organism: Alouatta palliata; assembly: GCA_004027835.1. NCBI lineage: Eukaryota > Metazoa > Chordata > Mammalia > Primates > Atelidae > Alouatta > Alouatta palliata. The sequence goes on from PVKV010035762.1 coordinate 13,205, forward strand.
TGAGTGCAGTGGCACAATCATGGCTCACTGCAGCCTCGACCTCCTGGGCTCAAGCAATCCTCTCACCTTAGCCTTAGCTTCCCCGGTAGCTGGGACCACAGGTGTGTGCCACCATACCCAGCTAATTTTTTTCATTTTTTGTAGAGACAGTGCCTCCCTATGCTGTCCAGGCTGGTATCAAACTCTTGGGCTCAAGCAATCTTCCAGCCTCAGGCTCCCAGAGTGCTGGCATTATAGGCATGAGCCACCATGCCCAGCCACTACTAGTATTTATAGGTGAGGAGACAGGGTTTAGAGAATTCCAGTAAGTTTTCCAAGATCATCCTCGCAGAAAATGGCAGAACTGGGATTTGAATCTAGAACAGAATGGCATCATAGCTCAAATAAACATCAAGATCTGGCGACTGCAGGGCAATAGCTGTTACTTTAGTTGCATATTTAAGTTTCAATGGACTTTTATTTTGTGTGCACGTATTTCTTTAACACAAACTTCAGTGGTAATTTTGAAGAAAGGTTAAGTAAATATAAAATATATTTGTACTGAGAGAATACTGTCTTGTTTCGTTTGTGTTTTTTATATTTTGATTTTCAAGATGTTTTTGTCATGTAAATAGGAAAAAATGAAGGCATTGATAAATGGGTGGCAACCCTCCATCCTTCCAGATATACTAAAAAAGAACCAAATAAATAAAGAGAATATTTAAGAAGTTTTATGGTGCTTTGGGGTTTTTACTTCAAACTGCAGTCAAGATTCTAATTCTTTTTTTTATTATTTTGGGGGCTAGAGTGACATTTCTCCCAAAAAGGACATCATTCCTAAATGGAGCCCCAAGACAAGCGAGTTTTATTATGGGCTGCAATCGTGACTTTTTAGTTTTCTAGAAAGGAATATAACTTGCTTATTAAGAAAGTTACATTTTAGGGCATGGCAGCTTAAGTTAGTTGTCCAACGTTGAGGTTGCATATTAGGTTTTACTGAGACTTATTATTATCCCGTTTTTGCTGGGAAGTATCTTAAATGCTGTGACACAAGAATGAATTTGTTTTTTAAGTTGCTCCTCTTGCAGCATTTAGGTTCTAGTGGGGGAAAACAGTTAAATAGGACCCAAAAGCGGTAAGTTTTATGAAGAAGCTAAAGTAAGATGAGGTGCTGGGGAGTGCCAGGCTACCTTAAATTAGATAGTCAGGAAAGGCTTCTCGAAGAGGTGACATTGGAACTACCGTGTGAGTGATAAGGGGTAGTAGCTATGGGAAGATTTGAGGAAGAGATTCTGGGCAGAAAGAACACCAGTTGCAAGGGTTTGGGAGTAGAAATAAGGTTGAAATGAGTTGGTGTGTGTAAGAAACCAAAAGAAAGTCACTGTGGCTGGAACATGATTTGCAAAGGAAAGATTTATACAAAGTGAGATTAGAAAGGAGACAGGAGTTGGATCACAGGGTCTTATAAACCCATAGGAGCTTGGGTTTTATTTTATTGAGATAGAAAGCTTTTAGAGGCAGTGCTACACAATCTGAGCAGCATATTTAAAAGATACTCTGGCTGTACTGTGGAGCAGGAATTGCAGTGCTGGGCAGCTGGGAGGTGGAGTGGGAGCAGGGTGTTGTTGAAGTCAAGACTAGAAGCAAGACAAGCTGTTAGGAAGCTGTACAGTGGCCTACCAAGGCTTATCATGACTGAGCATGAAGAGTGGTGATGGGGATGCTGACAAGGGGACGGAGTTGGAAGCCATCCACACGGAAGTGGGAAGAACATGTCTGGGAGTAGAATTCAAGAGTTGTGCTCTGGGCATTTCAGCCGAGAAGTGCACTAGACCAGAAAGCATGTTGCAAAAGAGATGCCAGCACTGTATGAATGGCAGCTGCTGACAACCCCTCTGGTGCCTTCCCACCCAGAAATCCTGGGGTCCTAAGCCCCTACTTCACAGATATTATCAGGAAGTCCTGTGACTCTAAGGGTTGTTTGTGGATGAAGAGAGATCTGGCAGTTTTAAAGTGGTGGCTGGGAATGGTGGCTCACACCTGTAATCCCGGCACTTTGGGAGACCACGGCAGGTGGATGACCTGAGGTCAGGAGTTTGAGACCAGCCTGGCCAACATGGTGAAACCCCATCTCTACTAAAAATACAAACATTAGCCAGGTGTGGTGGCAGGCACCTGTAATCCCAGCTACTCAGGAGGATGAGGCAGGGAGAACTGCTTGAACCCAGGAGGCAGAGGTTGCAGTGAGCCAAGATTGCGTCTCTGCACTCCAGCCTGGGTGACAGAGCAAGACTCCATCTCCAAATAACAATAAAAAATAACAATAATAATAAAGTGGCAATTGCCATTCTAACCGCTGATCCCTGAAAGTGGTCTAAGGAGGTTAATACACTTGAAAACAATTCCCAAGGCCTAGATATGTGTGAATCTTGTTTACAACAAGGTACAGTTCTCCTGTCTTAGCACTTAACAAAGAATGCATTTCTTTCCTATCCAGATCACTCTGCTTCAATATTTGACTACGACTGATGTGACTATAAATGCAGATAAATCAATCACAGCAAGACAAATCCTTCTTCTCACACAAAAGCTGCATGAGACACTTCTGCACCTCTGTTCAGAGCCTGAAATTCAGCCATGCACCTGGGAAGCAGCATCAAGCCAAAGAGGCTGTTTTCCAGACTTGAAACACAATCAAAATGAAATCTGCCAGGACACATAATCGTCAGATTCACCAGGGTTGAAATGAAGGAGAAAATGCTAAGGGCAGCCAGAGAGAAAGGTCAGGTTACCCACAAAGGGAAGCCCATCAGACTCACAGCAGATTTCTCAGCAGAAACTCTACAAGCCAGAAGAGAGTGGGGGCCAATATTCAACATCCTTAAAGAAAAGAACTTTCAACTCAGAATTTCATATCCAGCCAAACTAAGCTTCATAAGTGAAGGAAAAATAAAATCCTTTGTGAACAAGCAAGTACTCAGAGATTTCATCACCACCAGGCCTGCTTTACAAGAGCTCCTGAAAGAGGCACTAAACATAGAAAGGAACAACCAGTACCAGCCACTCCAAAAACATACCAAATGGCAAAGAGCAGCAACACAA
>PVKV010035763.1:0-16281 GCA_004027835.1 Alouatta palliata
GCCTCGGCCTCCCAAAGTGCTGGGATTACAGGCATGATATTTTTTATTTTTTGTGATGGAGTCTCCCTCTGTCGCCCAGGTTGGAGGGCAATGGTGTGATCCCAGCTCACTGCAACCTCTGCCTCCCAGGTTCAAGCTATTCTCCTGCCTTAGCCTCCTGCTTGGGATTACAGGTACCCACCACCATGCCTGGCTAATTTTTGCAATTTTAGTAGAGATGAGGTTTCACCTTGTTGGCCAGGCTGGTCTTGAACTCCTGACCTCAAGTGATCTGCCCACCTCAGCCTCCCAAAGTTCTGGGATTACAGGTGTGAGCCACTGCACCTGGCCAACTCAGCCTTATTTTACCCAGCCCCAATTCAAGATGGAATCGCTTTGGTTCAAATGCCTCTGACATTGCCTCTCTCGAGTTACATTTTCTTAACAGAGTCTTTTAAGCTCTCTGCTTTTATTTTTTTCTTTTTCCTTTTTTTTTGGAAATTATTTCAAGCTTATAAGAAAAGTTGCAAGAATAGTTTTATAGTGAAAAGAATAGTTTTTCCTCAAACTGTTTTAATTTATTTTTATTTATTTATTTTTTTAAGACGGGGTTTCACCATGTTGGTCAGGCTGGTCTTGAACTCCTGACCTCAGATGATCCGCTTGCCTTGGCCTCCAAAGTGCTTGGATTACAGGCGTGAGCCACCACGTCCAGCCACCATTTTTATTTATATTTATTTATTTACTTATTTATTTTGAGATAGAGGCTTGCTCTGTCACCCAGGCTGGTGAGCAGTGGCATGATCTCAGCTCACTGCAACCTCCACCTCCTGGATTCAAGTGATTCTTCTGCCTCAGCCTCCTGAGTAGCTGGGATTACAGGCATATACTACCATGCCTAGATAATGTTTTTCATTTTTAATAGAGACAGGGTTTCACCGGGTTGGCCTGGCTGGTCTCAAACTCCTAGCCTCAAGTAATCTGCCCACCTTGGCCTCCCAAAGTGCTGGGATTATAGGTATGAGCCAGCATGCTGGCCTAATTTTTTCTTTTTCTTTTTTGAGACAGGGCTCAAAGCTATTCTCCCACTTCAGCCTCCCAAGCAGCTGAGACTACAGGCGTAGGCCATGACCCCCAGCTAATTTTTGTATTGTTTGTAGAGACGGAGTTTTGCCTTGTTGGCCAGGCTGGTCTCGAAACTGCTGGGCTCAAATCATCCTCCTGCCTCAGCCTCCCTAGTAGCTAGGATTACAGCACTTTGGGATGGGGAGGCAGGCGGATCAGGAGGTCAAGAGATGGAGACCATCGTGGCCAACATGGTGAAACCCTGTCTCTACTAAAAATGCAAAAATTAGCCATGCGTGGTGGTGCATGCCTATAGTCCCAGCTACTTGGAGGCTGAGGCAGGAGAATTGCCTGAACTGGGAGGCGGAGATTGCAGTGAGCAGAGATTGTGCCACTGCCCTCTAGCCTGGCAACAGAGCAAGACTTCATCTCAAAAAAAAAAAAAAAAAAAAAAGAAAAGGAAAAAAAAAAAAACTGACGCACAAGATAGAAGTCGTAACATTTTCTTCCTGTATTCCAGTGAACTTTCTTCTGCCCATGGGTTGTGTGTACTCCTCCTTGTGGACCACTGACCTGTAGGACAGAGTTCAAAGTCCTTGCCCTGTTATAAACAGAGTCCTTGTCTCTCATCTCTTCCTGCCTTGATCCTTATACTCCCACAACATTAATTTTTTTTTTTTGAAATGGAGTCTCACTCTGTTGCCCAGGCTGGAGTTCACTGGTACCATCTTGGCTCACTGCAGCTCTGCCTCCTGGGTTCAGCAATTCTCATATCTCATCCTCCCAAGTAGCTAGAATTACAGGTGCACATCACCACACCTGGCTAATTTTTGTATTTTTAGTAGAGACGGGGTATTGCCATGTTGGCCAGGCTGGTCTTGAACTCCTGACCTCAAGGGATCTGACAACCTCGGCCTCCCAAAGTGCTGGGATTACAGGCGTGAGCTACCGCACCACGCCTGATTATTTACTTATTTTTTTTATATTTTTTGAGAAGAGTCGTGCTCTGTTGCCTAGGCTGGAGTGCAATGGTGTGATCTTGGCTCACTGCAACCTCTACCTTTGAGTTCAAGCGATTCTCCTGCTTCAGCCTCCCTAGTAGCTGGGATTACAGGCATGAGCCACCACGCCCAGCTAATTTTGTGTTTTTAGTAGAGATGGGGTTTCTCCATGTTGGTCTAAGGCTGGTCTCGAACTCCCAACCTCAGGTGATCCGCCCACCTCGGCATCTCAAAGTGCTGGAATTACAGGCGTGAGCCACCATGGCTGGCCTGAATATATTTTTTAAAAAAATATTATTATTTGTTTGTTTGCTTTGTTTGGAATACTTCATGAATTTACATGCCATCTTTGTGCCGGGGCCATGCTAATTTTCTCTGTATTGTTCCAGTTTTAGTATATGTGCTGCCGAAGTCTCCTACACATTGTGCTATTTCTTGCCTCTGTGCCTTTGCTCAGGCTGTGTGTCTGGCATGCTATTTCCTTTCTTTGGCTAACTTTAATTAATTAATTAATTAATTAATTTATTTATTTATTTGAGATGTAGTCTCTCTCTGTCTCCCAGGCTGGAGTGCAGTGGTGCAATCTCAGCTCACTGCAACCTCTGCCTCCCAGGTTCAAGCGATTTTCCTGCCTCAGCCTCCCGAGTAGCTGGGACTACAGGCACCTGCCACTACGCCCGGCTAATTTTTGTGTTTTTAGTAGAGACGAGGTTTCACCATATTGGCTAGGCTGCTCTCAAACTGCTGACTTCAGGTGATCCTCCCTACTTGGCCTCCCAAAGTGTTGCGATTATAGGCGTGAGCCACCACGCCCAGCTGTTTTGTCTTATCTCAAACACAGCATACTCTCCAGGAAGTTCCCTGACGTTTCTTTTTTTTTTTCACCTTTGAGGTTTTGTTAGGTGTCCCTCCTCTTGGCTACCAAGTTCCTAATGTGTCGTTCTATTCTTGTGCCTATTAATTGTATTTTAATTGTCAGTGGCAACTTGCACTGATTTAACTTATGTTTCTGCTACCCTAGAGGATTGGGGCTGAATGAGAAATTAAGTTGCGTTATAGAAAAGTAGCAAAAGTTGGGTCGGGCGCGGTGGCTCACATCTGTAATCCCAGCACTTTGGGAGGCCAAGGAGAGCAGATTGCCTGAGCTCAGGAGTTTGAGATTAGCCTGGGCAACACAGTGAAACCCCATCGCTACTAAAATACAAAACATTAGCCAGGTGTGGCAGCCTGTACCTGTAGTCCCAGCTACTCGGGATGCTGAGGTAGGAGAATTGCTTGAACCTAGGAGGCAGAGGTTGCAGGGAGCCGAGGTTGTGCCACTGCACTTCAGCCTGGGCAACAGAGCGAGACTCTGTCTCAAAAATAAAGAAAAGAAAAAGTTGTATTTTTTGCATACTTTAGAGTTTTCAGACTGAAATTGGAATCTACTACTCTTACTGACCTTGGCCCTTGGTACAGAGTTGTGCTTTACCCAGGTGTTAGGTTCAAAAGTGAGTTATGTGAAAAGCACATATATATATATATTCATCAGGTGGAGTGGTAGGAAATAGATGGCATTGCCAAATGAAGATATTTAAGGAAAGTTTAAAAGGGGACTCTATGTCGAGACCAGCCTGACCAATGTGGTGAAAGCCGTATCTACTAAAAATACACAAATTAGCCAGGCGTGGTGGTACATGCCTGTAATCCCAGCTACTCAGGAGGCTGAGCCAGGAGAATCACCTGAACCCTGGAGGCAGAGATTGCAGTAACCTGAGATTGCACCACTGCAGTCCAGTGTGGGCGACAGAACGAGACTCCGTTTCAAAAAAAAAAGGCGACTCTGTGAAGCCATCGCTGTGAGGTTGACCTCCACAATGGATTGGGCAACACTCAAGCCTTGTCATAGCAGGTTCTGTTTCTATTCCTAGGCCTGCAGTGGCCATGAGAAGAACTGGTTACAGGAACGCAGGGTCAGAGAAAGCTGTGTGGGCAAGGTCATCTGACAGAGTATATAGATGTTTGAAGTGACCCTGATGGGAAACAAACACCCTGACCTTAGTTTCTTGCTCCATCTTCTGTCTCCTGCCAGCAGCTCCCATCTTTAACTGAACCCAGCTCAAAGTCAGAGAGCAAGTCAGCCTATTGCTGATGGAGTCCTAGGCACAGAGCATGGTGGGTAAGGTGGATAGAGCATCAAGCAGGCACACTGAGACACCCAGCACAGCAGATAACCCCGAGTGTCACAGTAGGTAGTGAGTCAGACATGGGCAGGAGAGACCCCCCCCACAACCACCACTAGGAATGTCATGCAACCACCACTAGGAATGTCATCAGGTGAGAGTAAGGTGGTTATTAAACGGTCTCGCTAAAACAATAATTGGTCACAGCTGGAGCCAGGGAACGGCAGCCTCCCAATAGATAAAAACACCTGAAACTGGTGATCAGCAGCTTCCCAATAAGATCTCAGGAGTTAGGCAAGTGGACTCAAGCATGTGCATTAAGAGACAAAAAAATGGCGTTTAACTGGTATATGACCTTCTATATGACCTTCCTCTGGGAATGCTAGACTGGTAAGGGAAGTATGTTAGCGGTGGAAAGTATCTGAGTCACACAGCACCAAAATGTGTTACCAGCGGTGAATCCGTACAGGTCAGCACCAACCTCAATTCTTGCCTCCTCAGAAGAAAGAATTTGACTGACGGGCATAAGGCAGAAGGAGAGACCGAGGCAAGTTTCACAGCAGAAGTGACAGTTTACTAAAAAGCTTTAGAGCAGGAAAGAAAGGAAAGTACACTTGGAAGAGGGCCAAGCGGGCGACTTGAAAGGCAAGTGTGTGGTTTGACCTTTTGACTTGGGGTTTTATACGTTGGCATACTTCTGAGGGCTGGCGTCCCTTCTCCTCTGAGTCTTCCCTTGGGGTGGGCTGCGCTTATGTGCAGTGGCCTGCTAGCACCTGGGAGGTGAGCGCACACAGTGAGTTTACTGGAGCTGTACGCATACTCACTTGAGATGTTCTTCCCTTACCAGCCAAATGTCCCTAGAAGGTGGTCATGTATGTTAAACTCTGTCATTTTGCTTCTTAATGCTCATACTTGAGGCTACTTTCCCAACTAAGATCTTATCAGGAAGCTGCTGATCATCAGTTTCAGGTGTATTTTATCTACTGGGAGACTGCCGTTCCCTGGTACTGGTTGTGAACGATTATTATTTTAGAGAGTGTTTAACAACCACCTGACCATCACGTGATGGTTGCTGGGTATTCCTGGTGGTGGCGGCGGGGGGCTGTCTTACCCTGCTCATGGCGATCTCACCATCTACTATAACGAAAGTACCTGTGAAAACTCCTAAAATCCACTCCCAGCCCCCTGTCCACTTAGCCTTGAGGTTTCACATATAAAACCTTTAAATAAGTGACTTATCATCCATCGATGGAAAATGCTAAATTCTTTATTCCTTTACGTCTGAGAGATTGCTCTTTCTCAGCCATTAAATCATTACTGTTTGGCTGAAGTGGAGAATTCTATAATGAAGATGATTAGCAAAATTTCATGTCACAAACTCAAATGCCTCAGGAGGCCAGGCAGGTGATGGAAATCAGAGCAAATAAAACACGGATGGATGCAGTTACAGGCCAGTGGTTGATCTCTGGCTTGCTTGCTTTCTTGATATGGTTGAGCTGTGTCCCCCTCCAAATCTCATTTTGAATTGTAGTTCCCATAATCCCTATGAGTTGTGGGAGGAACCCAGTGGGAGGTAATTGAATCATGGGGGTGGTTTCTCCCATCCTGTTCTCGCCATAGTGAGTTAGTTCTCACGAGATTTGGTGGTTTTATAAGGGGCTTCCCCCTTTGCTGGGAATTTGTTTTCTCTCCTGCTACCATGTGAAGAAGGACATGTTTGCTTCCCCTTCTACTATGATTGTAAGTTTCCTGAGGACTTGACAGTCATGCTGAACTGTGAGTCAATTATTATTATTTTTGAGATGGAGTCTCACTTTGTCACCCAGGCTGGAGTGCAGTAGTGCGACCACGGCTCACTGCAACCTCTATCTCCAGGGTTCAAGCAATTCTCCTGTCTCAGCCTCCCAAATATCTGGGACTACAGGCACCTGCCACCATGCCTGGATAATTTTTGTATTTTTAGTAGAGTCAGGGTTTCACCATGTTGATCAGGCTTGTCTTGAACTCCTGACCTCAGGTGATCCACATGCCTTGGCCTCTCAAAGTGCTGGGTTCGTAGGCATGAACTACCACACTTGGCCAGAATCAGCTTTTAAAATTTTCCCAAGGAACACTTTTTTTACTGGAGAGGGCAACTAACAGCCCATCCTTGGTTATTTAGACATGGGTATTTGGCAGATATTTTCTTGAAAATGATTGAAGTGAGCCTGCCACTTTGGGGAAAACAACTCACAATATTTGCTGTCAGTGATAAAATTTTTTGTTTTAAAATTTAATTTATAAGTAGAGATGGGGTCTTGCTATATTGTTCAGGCTGGTCTTGAACTCCTAGCCTCAAGTGATCCTCCCACCTTAGCCTCCCAAAATGTTGGGATTACAGACATGAGCCACTGCACCCCGCTGGTGAAAAAAATTGAGCTTTCAAGTGAAAATTCAAATTTATGAAATCTTATATTCTAGCCTGGAGTGGTGGGGCAAACCTATAGTCTCAGTTACTTGAGAGACTGAGGCAGGAGGATCTCTTGACCCAGGAGCTGAAGGTTCCAGTGAGCTTTAATTGTGTCACTGCATTCCTGCCTGGGTGACAGAGTAAGATCCTGTCTCTAAAATAAGTAAAATTGTAATAGCAATAAAAAAAAAATCTTATGTTCATTGCTGTAAGTTTGACGTCTTCCTAAAGCACAATGAGATTTTCTGATGAGACTGGTGGTGATATTAAAAGGTGTGGCTAATAAATGTATAATGAAATGTGTCAACATTCAAAAGGTCTGCATAATTCAGTGAACCAGCATTTCTCAAGTGGCCAATGAATGATGTTCAAAATTATGCCTGGGCAAATGATCCAAAGTGCAAAATAGACTGATTTTTTTTTTTTTTCTTTTGGTATTTTTAGTAGAGATGGGATTTCACCATGTTGGCCAGGCTGGTTTTGAACTCCTGACTTAAAGCAATCCGCCTGCCTTGGCCTCCCAGAGTACTGGGATTACAGGTGTGAGCCACTGTGCCTGGCCTACCCTCATGGGTTTTAATGTAAGAGTATGAAATGTTTATTGATGTGGTTTCAGATTCCACATTGCAAGTAATTTTAAAGAAATCACTTGTTGGTTGGGTGTGGTGGCTCACTGCTGTAATCCCAGCACTTAGGTGGACTGAGGCGGGTAGCTGAAGTCAGGAGTTCAAGACCAGCCTGGCCAACATGGTGAAATCCCGCCTCTACTAAAACTATAAAAATTAGCTGGGTGTGGTGGCAGGTGCCTGTAATCCCAGCTACTCGGGAGGCTGAGGCAGGAAAATTGCTTAAACCAGAAGGTGGAGGTTGCAGTGAGCTGAGGTTGCACCACTGCACTACAGCCTGGGCGACAGAGTGAGACCCTGTCTCGAGAAATCATCACTTGTTGAATTTTGGTGTATCAGAGAAAAATGTCCATAATAACACCCCCCCCCTCCTTTTTTTAAGATGGAATTTCACTCTGTTGCCAAGGCTGGAGTACAATGGTGTGATCTTGGCTCACTGCAACCTCCACCTCCCAGGTTCAAGCAATTCTCCTGCCTTAGCCTCCCAAGTAGCTGAGATTATAGGCATGTGCCACCACACCCAGCTAATTTTTTGTACTTTTTTAGTAGAGACAGGGTTTCGACATGTTGGTCAGGCCATTGAACTCCTGACCACAGGTGATCCACCCACTTCGGCCTCCCAAACTGCTGGGATTATAGGTGTGAGCTACTGCGCCTGACCACTCCTTGCTTTTCTTGTTTTTTGTTTTGTTTTGTTTTGTTTTCGAGATGAAGTCTCACTCTGTCACCCAGGCTGGAGTGCAGTGGCAGGATCTCAACTCACTACAACTTCCACCTCCTGGGTTCAAAGGATTCTCCTACCTCAGCCTCTCCAGTAGCTGGGATTACAGGTGTGCACTACCATGCCTGGTTAATTTTTATATTTTTAATAGAGGCAGGGTTTCACCACGTTGGCCAGGCTAATCTCAAACTCCTGACCTCAGGTGATCCACCCGCCTCAGCCTTCCAAAGTGCTGGGATTACAGGCGTGAGCCACCGTACCCGACCCACTCCTTCCTTTTCTAACTGCACATCCATGTGTCAATGCCTTCCAGCCAAAGATCACCAGGAACACAGCTGTAATTGGAAAGGCTGGATTTGTGAATCATTGTAGTGAGGGAGAACATACATGGTAGGAAACTGTTGGGCAGCTTAGTAAGATAGTTTTAGAAATGACTTGTAGATTTGGGCTTGTGTTAGGTGGTTTTGGAGACAGTTTAAGAAAGTGGGGTTTTGCTTTGGATTGGATTGTTAGGAAATGAGGATAATTCTATAATTGGGTATCATAATCTTTTTCCCTTCAAGTTATAATGAAAGCTTATACAAGATTATTTTATTACTGCATCTTCTCAATTGTTTCTTCCTTGTATTTGCCCTTTTCCTTTCCTACTTGGTGGGATTTGGCTTTCCGTTCAAGGATCTTTTTGTGGTCTTTGTCCAGTTTTAGCCTAGTGACAACCACCTTGCTGGGTGAATGCCCACAGCGACAGCTGTGCCATTAGCCTTTTCCCGCTGCACCCGTTCAATGTAGATGCCATATTTCTTCCTGTAAACCTGACTATTTTGCCAATTTGCTGACTTTATAGTGTCCTCATACAACCTGAACTTTATCACCCTTTTGGATGGTCTTGGAATGAACGTTGTACTTCTGTTTCAGCTCTTTGGAAAGAGGGAAAGACATCATCTTCCTGCGAGTGTGGGAAGGTGCATTGAAATGCCTTTTGCAGTTCTTGCTTTGGTCAGAAGTCACAAACGGAGTGAATTTCATTTTGTCTTCTCCACCTTTGATGATGGCTGCAAAAGGCTTAATAAATCTTATTTCTGGGAAGGTTTAGTGGGTTGAATGGTGGCCCCCAAAAGTATGTCTGCATCCCAATCCCCAGAACCTGTGAATGTGAGTGAGCTTATTTGGAAAAGGATCTTTGCAGATGTAATTAAGGATCTCAAGAGGAGATCATCTTGTATTACCTGGATTACCTAGGGGAAGAGAAAAGCAGAGGGAGATTTGAGACAGGCACAGAGAAGAAGTCCATGGGAAGATGGAGGCAGAGATGGAAGTTATCCAACTAAGGAGTGCCTAGAGCCACCAGAAGCTGGAGGCAGCAGGGAAGGATTCTCTCTGGAGCCTTCAGAGGGAGCATGGCCCCACCTAACCCTTAACTTTGAACTTCTAGACTCCAGGACTGAGAGAGGCTACATTCTGTTTGAAGCCATCAGGTCTGTGGTACTCTGCCACAGCAGCTGCAGGAAACGAGAAGAGAAGGCTGCAGTGGAGCCACCCTGTAGCTGCGAGCAGTGACTCAGATTGACTGGAAAAGGAGGATGTTTGGTCATTTTGGAAAAGTTCCTGGTCCTGTTTTCGTTTTGGTTCATCACTGCAGGATGGCCTCGTTTGAAGTGGATGTTCTGTGACATTATGTTCAACAGGAGATCATGAAGGCCAGCTGTGTGCCAGGCCAGCTCCTGGAAGAACCAAGGCCTGGCTGGGCATTGGGTGCTGCTTTTCTTCCTCTCATATGTGAGGCTGGGTGTTCTTTATGGACTTCAACCAACACAACACATCCCAACAGACTGAATGCAGAAGCTAGGAAAATACAGCTCTTTTTTATTCAGCCAGGGTTAAAAAGATTTGCCAAATGTAAAACAATGCCATTTTCTCCCTTTTTATTTTTATTTATTTATTTATTTCACTTTTTTATTTTTAGTTTTATTTTTTTGGTGCCATGACTTGGATTCGAACTTTTTTTTTTAAGGCATTTTTTTCTTTTTCTTTCTTTTCTTTTATTTCTTTCTTTTTTTTTTTTTTTGAGACAGAGTTTTGCTCTTGTTGCCCAGGCTGGAGTGCAATGGCACAATCTCGGCTCACCACAAACTCCACCTCCCAGGTTCAAGTGATTCTCCTGTTTCAGCCTCCTGAGTAGCTGGGATTACAGGCATCCACCACCATGTCTGGCTAATTTTGTATTTTTCTAGAGACAGGGTTTCTCCATGTTGGTCAGGCTGGTCTCGAACTCCCAACCTAAGGTGATCCACCTGCCTCAGCCTCCCAAAGTGCTGGAATTACAGGCATGAGCCACCATACCCAGCCCTAAAAAAGGAGTTTTTTCATAAAAATTTTATTTTTGGGAACATGCAATGGGTGTTTAACTGTTGTTATTTTATATTTTTTATTGTTTGTAGAGACAGGGTCTTGCTACGTTCCCAGGTTGGTCTTGAACTTCTGGCCTCAAATAATCTTCCTACTTTGGCCTTCCCGAGTGTTGGGATTATAGGCATGAGCCACTGCACCTGGGCTATTGTTATTTTTAAGTTTATTTAATATGTTCATACATAAAACATTTTTCAGTTTTAATTTCTAGTATAGTAAATTTTGGTAAATATAACCCAAATAAACACAAGGTCATTGAGTCCTCAGTAATTTTAAGTGTGTAAATATAACTTATTTATTATTTATGTATTTATTGAGATGGAGTTTCACTCTGTCGCCCAGGCTGGTGTGCAATGGCATAATCTCAGCTCACTTCAACCTCAGCCTCCCAAGTTCAAGCGATTCTCCTGCCTCAGCCTCCTGAGTAGCTGGGACTACAGGTGTGTGACACCATGCCCGGCTAATTTTTGTATTTTTAGTAGTGATGGGGTTTTGCCATGATGGTCAAGCTGGTCTCGAACTCCTGACCTTGTGATCCACCCACCTTAGGCTCCCAATGTGCTGTGCTTACAGGTGTGAGCCACCAAGCCCAGTAATATAACTTATATATTTTTACATGTGTTAAGGGGTTCAAAGACCAAAAATTTTGAGTACCACTTAACCTAGTTCATTGTCAATCTTTGTAAATGCATATGTGCTTCTCTAATTATTGGAGGTGGTGTTCTATATATGTCCACTAGCTCAAGCTTGCTAAATGTGTTCTCATCATCTGTATCTTTTTTTTTTGAGATGGAGTCTTGCTCTGTTGCCCAGGCTGGAGTGCAATGGTGTGATCTCAGCTCATTGCAACCTCTGCCTCCCAGGTTCAAGTGATTGCCCTGCCTCAGGCTCCTGAGTAGCTGGGATTACAGGGGCACACCATCACACCCACTAATTTTTGTATTTTCAGTAGTGATGGGTTTTTGCCATGTTGGCCAGGCTAGTCTTAAACTCCTGACCTCAGGTGATCCGCCTGCCTTGGCCTCCGGAAGTGCTTGGATTACAGGTGTGAGCCACTGCGCCCGGCCTTCATCATCTATATCTTTACTAATTTTTTTGACTGCCTGACCTATCAATAATTTGGGGATGTGAAATGAAATTTCCTACTTTGATGGTTGGTTTGTCAAATTTTCTCTGTAATTTAAAAAATTTTTACTTTACATATTTAATTTATTTAATTTTTATTTATTTGATTAAAAAATTTTTTTTGAGATGAAATCTCGCTCTGTTGCCCCAGGCTGGAGTGCAGTGGTGCGATCTTGGCTCACTGCAACCTCTTTCTCCTGGGTTCAAGTGATTCTCCTGCCTCAGTTTCCCAAATAGCTGGGATTACAGGCATGCTCTACCACAACTGGCTAATTTTGTATTTTTAGTAGAGATGGGGTTTTGCCATGTTGATTAGGCTGGTCTCGAACTCCTGGCCTCAAGTGATCCACACACTTCAGCCCTCAAAAGTGCTGGAATTACAGGTGTGAGCCACCATGCCTTTACATGTTTTAAATATGTATAATTAAACCAGATTATGTGACTTACTCCCTGTAAACTAGGGCAATTTACTTATTCCCTCAGAACCTCATTTTTCTCATTTGTCATCTGTGGATAATAATAGTACTACCTTGTAAAGTAGTTATCAATAAATACTTGCTACTATTATCTTCACTAGCAGTGTTTAGGAGCAAAAAACGACAACGGTTGGATTTATAAAGTTGGGGTTTTGGCTCTGGGAGTTGGGGAAGAAAGAGGAGGTTAGAAAAATAATAGTGGGAGTGTAGGTTGGATAGGAAAAGAAGTGAAACCTGAGCTGTGAGGAGCAAATGGAGTGGAAGTTTAGTGAGAGGCAGGAGATACTACGGGGAGTGGTACTGAGTAAGCTGGAGAGACAATTACTAGGGCCCATGTGAGGTCCAATGCGAGGTCCAGGAATGAGGGGAATGAGAACAGGGCAGTACTGGATCGACGTGAGAAACCAAAGTCTTCTATGCTTGGCTTGACCAGTAGATAAACAAGGGGTGGTGGAGCAGCAGAATGACACAAATCTCCCAGCAGAAGGGATGCCTTGAGAGCAGTGCCAGCAGCTGGGTGATGCCAGTCCTGTTTAGGCTATTGGGGCCCTGGGAGAACCCACCACCTTTCCTGGAGACAAAGGCAGGGGAGCCAGACCTTCTTCATGGTAGCCAGCTTTCAGTCATGGCAAGAAACAGAGGAGCTTCCTGGAGGGGGGCGGGGTATCGACAGTGTTGGGGGTAGGTTTATTGCTTGAGCAGTGGGCCAGTGGGCCAGTGGGTCAATGGAGAGAAAACACAGATAAAAGTATCTGGAGCAGTGGCTGAGGATGGGAAGGGTGGGAGGCGTGCTGGCATAGACTGGCCAAGACTCCAAATGATATTCTAGACAACATGGCTCAGCCTAGAGACCAAAATTGCATTGTTTTCTTTCCTTTTTTCTCGATAGGGAGTCTTGTTCTATCCCCCAGGCTGGAGTGTAGTGGTGCAATCTTGGTTCGCTACAACCACTGCTTCCCAAGTTCAAGCAATTCTCCTGCCTGAGACTCCCACATAGCTGGGATTACAGGTGCCTGGCTAATTTTTGTATCTTTAGTAGAGATGGGATTTTACCACGTTGGCCAGGCTGGTCTCAAACCCCTGGCCTCAAGTGATCTGGCTGCCTCGGTCTTCCAAAGTGCTGGAATTATAGGTGTGAGCCACTGCGCCTGGCTTTTACTTCCTCATCTTAAGATCTGCTTCTAAGTGTTGGTTTCTTTTATTTTTATTTTTGAGACAGAATCTCCCTCTGTCCCACAGGCTGGAGTGCAGTGACAAGATCTCAGCTCACTGCAACCTCCACCTCCAGGGCTGAAGCGATTCATGTGCCTCAGCCTCCCAAGTGGCTGCGGCCACAGGCTCAGGCTACCAGGCCTGGCTAATTTTTTTGTAGTTTTGGTGGAGATGGGGTTTCGTCCTGTTGTCCAGGCTGGTCTCCAACTCCTGGCCTCAAGTAATCCGCCCACCTCAACCTCCCAAACTGCTGGGACTACAGGTGCGAGCCACCATACCTGGCCTAATGTTGGTTTCTTTTTTCTTTTTCTTTTTGAGACGGAGTCTTGCTCTGTCGCCCAGGCTGGAGTACAGTGGCACGATCTTGGCTCACTGCAAATTCCATCTCCTGGGTTCAAGAGATTCTCCTGCCTCAGCCTCCTGAGTAGCTGGGACTACAGGCATGTGCCACCATGCCTGGCTAATTTTTGTATATTTAGTAGAGACGTGGTTTCGCCGTGTTGGCCAGGCTGGTCTCAAATTCCTGACCTCAAGCAATCCGCCCACCTTGGCCTCTCAAAGTGCTGGGGTTACAGATGTGATCCACTGTGCCTGGCCAAGTGTTGGTTTCTTAATGGTTTTTGTCAAGGAGGGGCCATTACAGATAGGTCAAGGAGAAAGAGGACTTTCTAAATAACAGTGCTGCTCTGCTGAAGAATAGTCTGTCTCACAAGGTAGTGACTTCTTCATCATATATTATTTGTTTTTAAAGAAGTGGGATGGACATCTGTCAGGGATGCCAGCTTTCAGTCATGGCAAGAAACAGAGGGGTTTCCTGGGGGAGGGGTGCCGACAGTGTTGGGGGTACGGTTGGGCTGCAGAACTTCTAAAAATTCTAACTAGGAAAAAATCTTAAATTTCAGCGTATAGTATTTGGCTATGACCCCCTCTAGTGGCCATTATGCAGAATTAACCACAATACAAATATTTCAGAACTGAATTCAAAATTTCAAACCTCAAGACTAGGGTTTGTGGCTTTTAGGGAATACCCAAAATTCTGTGTGGATAATTCTGCATGAAATCCATCACAGTGTCTTGGCTTTTACTGTTTGAATCACACTGATGATTTTTCTAAATTGGAGGCAGCTGCATCAGGAAGACGTCGTTGGCTGGTAGACTTCTGCACAGGCACATAAAGTCTAGGAGAGCAAAACAAATTAGATTCCTGTGTTCATGATGTTTACAGAAATAAACAGCCAATAAGGAAGTAGCAGACTCTGATTAACATTATGGCAGGAAATAAGCAGAGTGTGGTGACAGGGACTAAAGAGGCTGACCTACTTGCGTGGGGCGTTCAGGGCAGGTTTCTTTGAAGAGGTGACATTTAAATGAGAAGAGGCAGAATAATATTCCAGGCAGGAAAACAATAAATGCAAAGGACCTGTCATAGGAACAGCTCATCTAGGAGTGGATGGAAGACTGATATAACTGGAAAATGAAATTAGCAAATGGTATAAGGTGAGGGCCAGATCATGCCAGTTCTCAAAGGCCATGGGAAACCTCAAAAGCCATGGGAAATTCAGTTATAACTTTCATCCCATCTTAACAGATTGTATGTATGTATGTATGTATGTATGCATGTATGTGAGATGGAGTCTCACTCTATTGCCCAGGCTGGAGTGCAGTGGCATTATCTTGGCTCATTGCAACCTCTACCTCCCAGGCTCAAGTGATTGATTCTCTTGCCTCAGCCTCCTGAGTAGCTGGAACTAATGGCGTGCGCCACCATGCCTGGCTTATTGTTGTGTTTTCAGTAGTGATGGGGTTTTTACCATGTTGGCCACAGCTGGTCTTGAACTTCTGGCTTCAAGTGATCCACCTTCCTTGGCCTACTGAAATGCTGGGATTACAGGCATGAGCCACCATGCCCAGCCTGTATTCATTTAAAAATTAATTTTGTTTAAATTATCTGTACCCATACTTTGCTTATAAATGGAAGAAATATTTTTTAAAAATTTGAATTTGATTTCATATTAACTGATTTGATCTGTTGGTTTCTAAGACCATAGCTTTCTGTTGTTCTAAACATTCTTTCTGAGCCAGCATTTGGTAGTGACAGGTTATTGAATGGAAACCACAGATTCTTTGTTGAAAAGCATAGGACATTGTTCTCTTGAAGACAACATCATCAAGGCACTGACCTCTTTCTAAGGAGGAACTAGCAAGAGTTTTCTCTTTTTGTGAAGACAGTTTCTGTGCTTGAACTACTTCATCCAAAAAGAGACTTACTAGAATTAGCCAAGCCCCAAAGTATGACAGTTTTTCTGCAATGTGAGAAACTTAACATTGTTTTGCTTTGTCATGCAATTTCAGAAGTAAGTTAAAAATTTAAAGCTCAATGTATATTAGTCAGCCTCTTTTGATCTAAGTGTATCTTAATTTAGTAGCACTGTGAGAAATGAGGACGATGAATGCTAGACAAAGCCAACACTATCAAGTTTATTAAAAAAAAAAAATTCAGCATGATTTCAAGGTTGCATGGCACGTGTACAGCCAGTGGGGCCACTGGGCTACGTGTAGGCACACTGTGTGGTGGCGCCAAGGGGATCAACTTACCTACCTGTGCTGTGTGTCAGCACCCAACTGCTAGATGGTCTGACAGACTGATAGTGAAGCTGACTTTATCAGATAATGCAAGATATGAGGATAGGTTCTTTTTTTTTTTTTTTTTTTTTAAGATGGAGTTTTGCTCTTGTTGCCCAGGCTGGACTGCAATGATGTGATCTTGGCTCACTGCAACCTCTGTCTCCCGGTTCAAGTGATTCTCCTGCCTCAGCCTCCTGAGTAGCTGAGATTACAGGCATGTGCCACCATGCCCAGCTAATTTTATATTTTTAGTAGAGACAGGGTTTCTCCATGTTGATCAAGCTAGTCTCGAACTCCTGACCTCAGGCAATCCACCTGCCTCAGCCTCCCAAAGTGCTGGGATTACAGGCGTGAGCCACTGTCCCCAGCCCAGATATGTTAATTTATCAGTCAGAAAGAACAGTATTGTCCTGTGGCACAATACAGTCAATTGT
>PVKV010035764.1:0-16288 GCA_004027835.1 Alouatta palliata
AAAAAAAAAAAAAAAAAAAAAAAAAAAGAATATACGAAGCCTCAGAAAGCCCTAGCCAAGGCTCAGAAACAGATTCTCTTCGAGTGGCTGGTGTTGTAAATATCCTGAGAATTAAAAATAAGACAACAAAAAGTTCCCAACTGCCAAATGACTATTTTTTAAAACATCCAACTATGAAAGCTACATTCATACCCCCACCCCCCCCCCAAAAAAAACCCCAGAATTATTTTTATAAGCGGCCAAAAGAGTGAGGTCTCAGGATGAAATTCTCTATGACAACTACCTTTACTCAATGGAGTGCTCAGGCAATGAGGATCAACCAAGTCTCCTTGGAGTCCTTCCACGTCAAAGCAGGGGTGGGAGTGTGAGTTGGGGGGCAAGAGATGTATGTGTTCAGGGCTGAGTTGGGGACAGCAGGGGCTCCTTTTCAACCGGATTCAGTTTACCTGCCCCTTCAGCTGTCTTTTCAAGAGTGCTAAATAGCCCCAAACCTCACAAAAAAACAAAAATTCAAAAAGGCACTGTAGAGGAATAGAGATGGATTTTAGGCTAACTGTAAGAATGTTACCTCTTAGAACTAGTCTTCTGGTAAGAAGTGAAGATTTAAAAATGTGATGTGCCATTCTCTGCAATAAACTCAAGATCAATCAGTCCACTACACAGCCAAATAAGGGCAGATTTATTTGCTTTACAGTTTGCCAAAAGGCAAGGGTTGCATCCCTATTGAAAATCAAGGAACTTGTTAGCCACAGGAAGGTAGCACAAAGCACTGGCCAAGGTCTCTCAGGAAAGCAGTCTTAGCTTTCCTAGGATACACAAAGGGGTGACTTTGGCCTCTAAAGGCAACTAGTTTATAAACCTTTTCCAAAGTACCAAATCCTTTCTAGAGCCAAAGTACAGTCTGCTAAACAGATGCAGCAGCTGCTTGAGCTGGCACAGGCTGGAGGATCCTCCTGTCAGCCTCCCCTCAGCCCCAACCAGAGGAAGCACCACCAAGGGGATCAACAGGAACAGCTAACCAACAGGAGGAGGCAGAATTGATGCTGGAACAGTTCCATGTCTTCACTTTAAGGAGGCCTGGCAGTTTGCACTTTGGCACTCTTGGGAGCCCTAAGCCACTACGTAAGAAGTATGGTTATCCTGCTGGTGGAGTTCTTGCCACATAAGACCACGTAAGAAGCCACTCTGCGAAGAAGAGGCCAAAGATGGGTGGGAAGGAGATGCCCCACTGATCCAATATTCCAGTTGAACCCAGTCACCCCTACCAAGGCACTAGCCATGTGAATGAGCTGTCATGGACATTCTAGTTTAAGTGGGCTACCAGATGACTGCAGTACCAGCTGAACATTCGCGGGGCAAAAGAACCATCAGCTGATCCAAGTCAACCTACAGAATCGTGAGACAGTGAAATTATTTTAATTGTAAGCTACTAAATTTGGTTTGTTATGCAGCAACTGAAAATTAAAATACCTTTTACAATATCTTCTGAAAGGATTTTTAAAAACCTCTCTCAAATGTATGTTACTTTTAAGAGCGGCAATTTAAAAAGCAAAGAGACTAAAAAATAGAAGACCTGGAATATTCAAACAGACACAAGCAGAGTGGAAATATTTGAAGAGTTGGATTTAAGGCATAAAGTATTTAATTGAGACAAAGATAAACAATATAGTAGTTGTGAACATAACATAGCAAACATACCAAAACAGATAAAGCCAAAAACTACCACAAATATTTAAAAAAAAAAAAAAAAAAAAGGAAAAGAACTGCAGAGGGAGAACACAGATCACTTTCTAACTTTAGCAAATCCAGCTAACAAAAAAGCAATCGAGTCTGGGTGTGGTGGCTCACCCCTGTAATTCCACCACTTTAGGAGGCTGAGACAGGACAATTGTTTGAGCCCAGGAGTTCAAGACCAGCCTGGGCAATACAGCAAGATCCTAACTCAAAAAGAAATAAAATAAAATATAAAATAAAAATAAAGCTATCAAGAGCAGAGAATCTGAGTAATGTAGTTTTTTACCTTACAAGGTACAACACGTGTGTATGTGTATCTGTGGAGATATATGTATAAATACTGAGACACTTCATTTCCAGTGCCTAGCAGGTAGCACCCATCCCATAAAGCTTTGTGGGACTGACAAACCATCCTGTTTTCAATGCCCAGTTCTGTGACTACTTCCTGGAAAGTAAATCCAAACCACTCTTGAGAGGGCAAAGCAAGTACATAGATCGGCAATTATATACAATCAACTTCATTTGAACTGCAGCAAAACTTTCTCTCTTGCTACTGCAAGTGGCTAACCATTATCCCTAATTTTAAAAATTACAGTAAAACTTTGAAAGTTAACTTTTAAATTAGAAGATGGAAGAACTCAAATCAGTTTGATGCCATTTTCAATGAGAATAAACTAAACTGAAAATGTTAACAGTTGTTAACTATTCATTCAATCAACAAGTATTTGCCAACTGCATCAAAAACCAGGCGCTGTGCTAGGCACTGGAAATGAAGAGAACAAACAGGCCATCAGCGGACCTTACCCTGTGCTGTAGTGTAAGGAGACAAACAGTAAACAAATAAGATCACTTTAGTTAGTAATAAGTACCTTTAAAAAAAACATAAAATAGGGTGCTAAGAGAATAAGAAAACCCACACACTAGGAGAAAATATTTACTAAAGATATCTGATAAAAGAATTGTTACCCAAAATATGCAAAGAACTTGTAAAATTCAACAATAAGAAAACAAATAATTTAACAGTGGGCAAAACAGCTGAACAAACATCTCACTAACGATATACAGAAGGCAAATAAGCATATTAAAAGATGCTCAACATCGTATGTTTAGTAGGAAACTGCAAATTAAAACAACGAGATACTGCTACACACTTTTTAGAAGGGCTAAAATCCAAAACTATGGCAACAGCAAATGCTGGCAAGGATATGGACCAACGGAGACTCTTGTTTGTTGCAGTTGGGAATACAAAATTGTACAACCACTTTGAAAGACAGGTTGGTGGAAGTTTCTTACAAAATTAAACATACTCTTCCACATAATCTTGCAGTTCTACTCCTTGGTAGTTGTCAAAATGAACTGTTTGTCCACACAAAAACCTGCACACACAGATGTTTACAGCAGCTTTATTCATAATTGCCAAAACTTGGAAGCAATTCAAGATGTCATCAATAAGTGAATGGATAAACTGTGGTAAATCCAGACAATAGAGTATTACTCCACTTTAAAAAGAAATGAGCTATCAAGTCATGAAAAGACATAAAGAGGCTAGGTGTGGTGGCTCATGCCTGTAAGCCCAGCACTTTGGGAGGCCAAGGCGAGAGGATCACCTGAGGTAAGGAGTTTGAGACCAGCCTGGCCAACATGGTAAACCCAATCTCCACTAAAAATACAAAAATTAGCCGGGCATGGTGGCGCATGCCATTTCAACTACTCAGGAGGCTGAGGCAGGAAAATCCCTTGAACCCGGGAGGTGGATGTTGCAGTGAGCCGAGGTTACGCCACTGCACTCCAGCCTGAGCAACAAGAAAAAAAACTCTGTCTCAAAAAAACAAACCAAAAAAAAAAAAAAAAAAAAAAAAAAAAAAAAAAAAAAAAAAAAAAAAAAAAAAAAAAAAAAAAAGACAAGACAAGACATAAAGGAACCTTAAATTACTATTACCAAATGAAAAAAAGCCAATCTGAAAGGCTACATACTGTATTCCAACTATATGACATTCTAGAAAAGGCAAAACTATGGAGGCAGTGAAAAGATAAGTGGTTGCTAGAGGTTTTGGGAGAAAGGGATAAATAGGTGGAAGACAGACAATTTTTTAGCACAGTGAAACTATTATATGTGAAACTATAGTGGTAGATGATGTCATTACACAGGTGTCAAAACCCATAGAATGTACAACACAGAGCGAGCCCTAATTTAAACTATTTAGTCTGGTTGAAGATGATGGGTCAGCATTGGTTCATCAATTGTTAACAAATATCCCACGTTTGTGTCTGATGGTGGGGGAGGCTAGGGACTGGAGGAGGGAGAGGATACGTGTGAATTCTCTCACTTTCTGCTCAGTTTTGCTACAAACAAAACAATTTTTAAAAATAAATATATTTTGGCTGGGTGCGGTGACTCAAGCCTGTCTGTAATCCCAGCACTTTGGGAGGCCGAGGAAGGCAGATCACTTGAGGTCAGGATTTCATGACCAGCCTGACCAACATGGCGAAACTCTGCCTCTACTAAAAATACACATATTAGCCGGGCATGGTGGCACATGCTTGTAATCCCAGCTACTTAGGAGGCTGAGGCAGGAGAATCACTTGAACCCAAGAGGCAGAGGTTGCAGTGAGCCAAGATCATGCCACTGCACTTCAGTCGGAGTGACAGTCAGTGTGACTCCATGTCAAAAAATTAAAATTAAAGTTAAAATTAAAAAATAAAATGTATTTTTTTAAATGTTACTACTGAAAAGAAATTAGCTCAAAGATGTGATAAAATGTCATCTGAGAATAAATCAAACCTCTTGAAACTAATATATAACAAACACCTGATAAAATGTGCTAATACTCATATTCATATATTATAAAATCCAAATACTGTGTGAAATGTAATTGTTTTCTCAACTGCACTTTCTTAGGATCAAATAACATAGTAAAGGGTTATTCTCTCTCTAAAATCTACTCTAATTTCACTCCTCCCTCTTGCCAGTGCTCACTATCAAAACCTTGAAATATTCAAGTGGGTAGTATGTGAAGACTCTCTCAAAAATAAGCAAACAAATAAATAGGATGACATGCTAGAATATGAAAGGGGGAAGGCACAATTTTAACTCTGGCAGTGAAGGAAGGCACCTCTGCCAAGGTGACATTTAAGTTGAGACTGGAGGATCATTTGAAAACCAGGGGACAGCTCGGAGGCAGCCACAGGCTCTGTATCTTCAGGAAGCAGAAGGCAGCCTCATGAAATCAGGTATGGAAGAGGGGGGCAGGCAAGAGGGCAGGGTATTCATCAAGCAGGTTTTGTAGGTATGGCAGGGAGTCTGGATTTTACTCCAAGTGTAATGAGAAGGTGCTGAGGGTTTCAATCAGGAAGTGACATAGTACGACTTGCTTTTTTGTTTGTTTCAAGATTTCTCTAGAAAGGACAAGAATGGAAGCAGGGAGTCCAATTAAAAGGCTCCATGGCAGAGCTGGTGGTGGCTTGGACTAGCTGGTAGCAGCAGACATGCAAAAACGTAAATACACTTGAGATACGAAGCAGAGTTAACAGGACTTGTTGACAAATTATTAATAGAAATTGGGGAAAAGGTGAAGGACAAGGCACATAGAGTGATTTCTGAATTTATCAATATTATCCTTAAACCTCCTTACGAAAAACTTGAGCATTCAGAACTACCATGCAGTTGGAATTTAGTAATGATAAAGAGTCTTGGTGGAAAGTTTTAAATAGAAAACTATGATTTCTAAGTCATTAGTCATGATGTCTCATCTGCTTGAACAAATGCGTTTCAAGGCCATTCTCTTGCAGATGTCAAACCACAGCAAGAAGG
This sequence comes from Alouatta palliata, assembly GCA_004027835.1. Taxonomy (NCBI): domain Eukaryota; kingdom Metazoa; phylum Chordata; class Mammalia; order Primates; family Atelidae; genus Alouatta; species Alouatta palliata. The sequence continues at coordinate 5,547 of PVKV010035764.1, forward strand.
TATTCAGTACTTTCTGGCATAAAAACTTCATAGAATGGACTCTGATTCATAACCATTTTGCAAGTGAGTATGACTAGGGCAAACTCTATTAAACATTTACTTCAGCATTCCTATTAAAAGCCTCCATTTCAGAAAAAGAAAGCATTTATAAAAACAAAACAATTTGGTATCAGTGATTACAAAAGGAATATAGGAGATTTGCGATTGACTCTTCCCTCCCTAGAGCCCTCCCTTTTTTCTCACAGACTCACATGTTTGCCTTCTACCTCTCTGGGCAGTCCTCTCCCCTCCCCTGCCTGTTTTATATAGCCCCTCATTCTACGTTAGGGGCTGAATTGTGTCCTCCCAAAATTCATATGTTGAAGCCCTAATCCCCAGGTCCTCAGAACATCACAATAGTTGGAAAAAAGGTCTTTAAAGAGGTAATTAAATTAATATGAGATTTTCAGGGTGCATCTTAATCCAATAAGAAATCTGGACTCAGACATACACACGCACAGAGAAAAGACTATGTGAAGACAAAAGGAGAGGGTGGCATCTACAAGCCAAGGCAAGAGGTCTCAGAAGAAACCAAACCTGACGACACCGTCTTCAACTTCTATCACCAGACCTGTGAGAAAATAAATTTATGTCATTTAAACCACCCAGTCTGTGATATTTGGTTAATGACAGACCTAGCAAATTGATACACTCTATGTACCCTTTCCTACTCCCTCACCCTAAGAACATCTCATTCAAGGGCCTGAATCTAGGTCTACTAAAATAATTCCCACATCTCTATCTCTAGGCCAGGTGTCCCTTCTGCACTTGAAGTTTCTATCAAATACTTCCACAAGTCCCCAGATCAGCTCCTGCCCTGACCCTCCTCCACTCCACACCAGCTCTCCCCTACTTAGTGAATGGAACCAACCCAGGTGCCTAAATCAGATACTTGGGAGTCACCCTCACAAAAAACAAAAGTAGCTTCCATATGTTTACTCAACATCCAAGAGCTTTGCACGTATCTTATCAAATCTTCTTAAGGGTCTTATAAAGCAGGAATTACTATCCCTATTTTATAGGTGAAGAAGCTGAGATTTGGGTTAAGTAATTGCCCAGAGTCATTCCTTTCAGTGACAGAGTCAGGATTTGAGCCCAGGTCTGTCTGACTCCAGGGCCTATACTTCTAACCTAAATTACCCCTCAAACTAATCAAGCCCCCTCAAACCCATCAAATCTGTTTCCTAAATATCTTTTGATGTTTTCCACCTCATCTTTATCCTCCAAATGCCCTAATTTGGCCCCTCAGTATCTCAACCAAGGGGTTATCAAGACTGCTCTGCCTTTGGCTTCATTCCTCTCCAGTCTAGAATCCTCCTAATAGAGAAAATTCACTGCATCCCATTCGTCTATGGCTCCCCATCCTATTCAGAATAAAATCTAAGCTTCTTTGCATTACATGGTCTTACTGCCCAGTCTTCTCACCACATTCTTAAATCCCAACCACGCTCTCGAATTACACCGAGCAGATCCGAACTGCTGTTCTCAGAACATGGTAAATCCGACAGGTCCTGGCACTTCCTGTCAATCCTGGCAACCCTAACCACCCTGTAAGTCTCAGCTAAAATACTAATTTTAGTGCTAGAAGATGTCCTTGGCTTACCAAGGCAAACTTAATTTTTCTTTCACCTATACTTTCACAATAGTTATTTTAGTATGCTATGGTTGTTAAATTACCTAATTCTCAATAGACATGAAACTTTTTTAAGGCTAGGATTGCGTTTTCCATTTTAGAATGCCTAATATCTAACACAGAATAGGAGCTCAATAAAATGTTTATGGCATTAATCTAACAGGATGTTACTAGATTTGTGGTTAAAAAAAAGAGTGGGATTCTACTAAGAAACAGACCTTTCCAGAAAGAAAACAGAAATTTCCTAGATCACAACCCAGAGTTTCTATGTAACTTCAATCACTCTTGGAGTGTGGGCCTTGTACTTTTGGAGGGCCTTGAGACCGTTTGAGGGAGAACACAAGGTCAAAACCATTTTCACAAAAACACTAATATGTTACTTGTCCTGAAAAGGAAAACAGATAAGACTTTGCTAATGAGATTAATGATAAAACTAATGAATATGAATTTTTGATAGTTATAATAAAATGTTTTACATTTTAATGATCCACATAAGTTAGTAAAAATCAGCATTTTTTAAATGACCAAGGCATCATATTACAAAATCATGCAAGAGAAATTAATTAATTTTAATATAATAGAAAACAAAAGGTTTACTGATCAGGCTTCAGATTACATACGACAATTAACCTTTAAGAAATTACCACTTGCCAAGTTTTGGTGTGGTATCAAAGAAGGTCTGCAATTATCTGAAAAGTCTATTAACATGAAAAAGCTATTAACATGCTTCTCCCTTTTCCAAGTACCTATTTGAAGACAGATTATTTTCATATATTTCAACCAAAAAAAATACTGTGACAGATTGAATGCAGAAGCAAGTACATCTGTCTTCTATCAAGCCAGACATTAAAGAATTTTTGAAATAATGTAAAACAATGTCATTCTCACTAAATCTTAAAATTTTCATAAATATATACCATTTATGTTAGTGTTACCTGGGTTTATTTTCTCAAAATGAATAAGTATTTTTTAAGTTCTCAGTTTTAATTTCTAATACAGTAATAGCAATAGATATAACCCACATAAATAACAAAATGTAAAAGGGCCCTGATAACAAAATATTTGAGAATTGCCTCTCTAAGGAACCAAGAGGCCCAAGCTCTCAAAACTCAGGCCTATCCCAAAGGCTCTGTTATTACTATTTTTGTCATAGATCAAGTGTCATACTAGTAAGGATCTGAAAAAGTCTTGATATAGTTTGGGTATTTGTCCTCCAAAATCTCAGGCTGAAATGTAATCCCCAGTGTTGGAGGTTGAGCCTGGTGGGAGGTGACCAGATGACTGGGGTGAATTTTTCATGAATAGGTTGGCACCATCCTCTTGGTGCTGTCATTACAAGAGTGAGTTTTTGTGAGATTTGGTTGTCTGAAGTATGTGGCACCTCCTCTAGCTCTTTCTCTTGCTCCTGCTCTTGCCATGTGATGTGCCTGGTCCCACTTTGCTTTCTGCCATGAGTAAAAGCACCCTGAGGCCTCCCGAGAAGCTGAGCAGATGCCAGCACCACACTTGTAGAGCATGCAGAACCATGAGCCAATTAAACCTCTTTTCCTTATAAATTACCCAGTCTCAGGCATTCCTTTAGAGCAAAATAAAAACAGCCTAATACAAGTCTATTCTATCCCATTGATCTATTTGTCAATCCTTGTGACAATACCACTCCAACTTACTTAGATTCACTGCGATAATTCTGCATTTCAACACAGATTTACTACATCAAAAATTAAAGACAAAAACTTACAGGCTCACACTTGTGGTCCCAGCTACTGAGCAGGCTGAGACAGGGCAGGAGGATTGCTTCAGCCCAGGAGTTTGAGACTACAGTGAACCCTGATCGTACCACTGCACTCTAGCCTTTGCAACAGCAAGACCCTGTCTCAAAAAAAAAAAAAAAAAAAAAAAAAACCTAAAAAAACCTAAAACTCTATACCTATTGAACATCAACTCTCCATTTCCCCCTCCCCCCAGCCCCTGGCAACTACCATTTTATTAATACTTTATATGAATTTGACTACTTCAGATACCTCATTTAAATGGAATGCCTAAAGCCAGGCACAGTGCCCATGCCTATAATCCCAACACTTTGGGTGGCCAAGACAGGCAGATCACTTGAGCTCAGGAGTTTGAGACCAGTCTGGGCAACACGGTAAAACCCCGTCTCTACTAAAAAGAGAAAAATGAAGGATTCCTTAAGCCCAAGAGGCAGAGGTTGCAGTGGCCAAGATTGTGCCATTTTACTCCAGTGTGGGTGATGGAGGAAGACTCTGTCTCAAAAATAAATTTTTTAGAAACATTGAATCATTTAGTACCTGTCTTCAAAAAAAAAAAAAAACGTGAGAGAGAGAAAGAGAGACAGGGTCTTGCCATAGTGTCCAGGCTGGAGTGCAATAGCTATTAACTGCTGTGATCATGGCACACTAATTTCTAGGTTCAAGCAATCCTCCTGCCTCAGCCTTCCAAGTAGCTGGGATTACAGGCAGGCACCACCACACCCTTTATTTGTCATTTTGTTATGGCTTATTTCACTTAGCATAGTATCAAGGTAACCAAATCCCCTTCCTTTTTAAGGCTAAATAATACGTGTCCATATATTTTTAAATCATGTAAAATCTGTGGTATTTTAAGTCAGGACAGTAGTTACCTTTAGGGAATATGAAGATAGTGTCTAGACACCACATAAAGAAATATGGAAAACAAATAATGTTTTATTTCCTGAACTGTGTGGTGATTACAGAAGCACATTCACCTTGCAGTAATCCCTGTTCCATCTTTAGAAAAATCACTTACTTGACACTAAATATTCTAAATTTATTGAATTTAGGTGGCACACTGCTGTAATGCCAGCTACTTGGGAGCCTAAAGTAGGAGCGTCACTTGAGCACAGTTATTCAAGGCTGCAGTGAACCATGATCATGCCACCATACTCCAGCCTGGGCAACAGAGTGAGACACGGTCTCTAAAAAATAAATAAATTTATGAACAGCCTCAACAAGCCTGCTCCGGAGCTAGCTATCAGCTAGGATGAGCACTCCCTAATATGCTATAAAGCAGAACAGAGCCCCTGTTGGCTTAAATCAACTGACATTTATCATTCTGCTAACATTTCCTTTAGGTCTTCAGTCTTTATTTTTCTTTTATTTTCAAGCAGTTCTAAATTCACATGTTCTCACATGACTTTTCCTTTTATGCAAGCATACTAGAAGTCTGTGTAGTGAAATAGGAGAATTGCTCATTTCAAAACATTCTTCTGAGGGGTGACTGTGAAATTTATTCCATTCTTGTATAAAATTACTCCACGATCCAGAAACAAGAAAAGAAAGAAGAAATGAACTTTTATTACACACTTCCTGGCATAGTGGCCCTGAGCTAGGTGTTTTACACATTAATGGTTAAAAAAAAAAAAAAGAAAGAAAGAAAGAAAAAAGAAAACTTTCATCCACTGTAACACCATTATTACTACTGTGAACTGTAGCTTCAATGAAATGGTTGGGCAGGGCGGGGGGGGGCACAAATTTTCCTGAAAAGATTTGAGCTTTCAATCTAAATCAGTGCCTTATGAGATCACAAAACATACTGCTTGACATCCCAAATTATACACAGTATTTAACAGGTACTATAGAGAATCAAAATTGAAAAAAATCAACTATTAATCCAAGGATCTGCAGTTTTAAGGAAAACAAATCATTACTAGTCTATGCTTTAAAGAAAATACAATGGCTCCTTTTGCTATAGTTTAAATAGAAAAGGTATTGCTTACGTAAACATTCACATACATCCCTCTTCTGTATTTTTCAGGAAACAAATACAAAAGCACTGTCCTATTCAAATGTGTAGTTTCACAGAACTTGAGAAGAGTTCTGCAAAATCCAGCTCAAGCAGAGTGTATTAATTCATTCTCACACTGCTATAAAGATACTATCTGAGATTGAGTAATTATAAACAAATGAGATTTAATTGAGTCACAGTTCCCCATGGCTGGGGAGGCCTCAGGAAACTTCCAATCATGGCAGACAGGGAAGCAGGCACCTCTTAAATGGCTGCAGGCAGGAGAGAAAGTGAAAAGCCCAGGGGAAAGCCATTTATAAAACCATCAGATCTCCTGAGAACATCCTATCATGAGAACAGCATGGGGGAAACTGTCCCCATGATCCAATCAGCTCCCTCCCTCTACCAGTGGGGATTACAATTCAAAATGAGACTTGGGTAGACACAAAGAGCCAAATCATATCATAGACAGAGTAAATTTGTCCTTTCTTTTTGTTCTTTTGGGGCCCTCAATGGGTTGCACAATACCCACCTTATTGGTGAGGGAGATCTTCAGTCTACTGATTCAAATGCTAATCTCTTCTGAAAATACCCTCACAGATAACTCCAGAAATTGTGTTTAACCAGCTATCTGGACATCTTGTAGCCCATCTTTTAGCCACTTAAAGTAGATGTCCAATCTTCTTCAAGTTATATACTTAACACTAAAGCTGACACATAAAAATAACCATTGCCAGGCACAGTGGCTCACGCCTGTAATCCAAGCATGTTGGGAGGCCGAGGCAGGCAGATCACAAGGTCAAGAGATCGAGACCATCCTGGCCAACATGGTGAAACCCCGTCTCTACTAAAAATACAAAAAAATTAGCTGAGTGTGGTGGCGCACGCCTGTAGTCCCAGCTACTCGGGAGGCTGAGGCAGGAGAACTGCTTGAACCCGAGTGGCAGAGGTTGCAGTGAGCCGAGGTCGCGCCACTGTACTCCAGGCCTGGCGCCTGGTGACAGAGTGAGACTCTGTCTCAAAATAATAATAATAACCATCATGGCCGGATGCAGTGGCTCATGCCTGTAATCCCAGCACTTTGGAAGGCCAAGGCGGGTGGATCATGAGGTCAAGAGTTCAAGACCAGCCTGGCCAAGGTGGTGAAATCCTGCATGTACTGAAAATACAAAAATTAGCCAGGCATGGCGGCAAGTGCCTATAATCCCAGCTACTTGGGAGGCTGAGGCAGCGAACTGCTTGAACCTGGGAGGCAGAGGTTGCAGTGAGTGAAGATTGCTCCACTTTACTCCAGCCTGGGCAGCAGAACGAGACTCCATCTCAAAAAATAAAAATAAAAAATAAATTGCATGGGCTAATTACAAAATAAGCCAATTGTCTTTGGGTGGCCTTGCAATAAAATGCACAGCAGAAGCACTACACTGTCTTCTCCCACAGTATCTCCCTCTTTTGAGGACCCAAGATCCAGTATAAAATGGTACCCTTAATTTTAGGGATCTTTGCCTTCAGCTGTGCCTGCTTATTAGGCCCTAAAAAAATGCATACTACCTGGCCCTGTTCCTCCAAGGGCTCCACCCTAAAGCCAGTAATCCAATTAAGAAACTAGCAAATGAAAAATCTTAACAAGTGCTCAGTCTTCTATGTTGCTATGTATGTGTTGTGTGTAATGTCTATAAAAAGAGCTCTGCTTGGCTTAAAGAAAAATAAGTACTTAAATATGTTTTAGTTCATGTGACTTTAAGAAATAAAAATAGTCTTCAGGATTACTGGTAAAATGCAAACATCAAAATGCAAACAGGCGGTCTAAGTCACACAACTTAGATACTACATTTGCTAAATGTTCCAAGGTTGTATACTGCCTGCGTTATAGATAGGTAAGGCCTGGGACACATGGAGCTACATGCTGAAAAGTCAGACTTTATCTGCACTTCTCTCTGGGTCTAGGATCCACATCTAGTATATAATTAAAATCACTTACTAACCAGGTTTTTCACCAAAAATAAAAGTTGCTAAAGGTTAACACTGAACATTAACTAAACTCAAAAGGCTATTATGTGGGCTTTTCATAAGTTGAGCATTGGCATAAAAGCATAGCAAGCAGGTCTTAAGACACTCATCTACCCTCTAGTAAAAGGGTTATAAAAGATTTATAAAGATTTCACCTCACAGTCAAATTGGTTATGATTAGATGCAATTATCTATAAGGTTTCATTTAAATAAATTGGGGTTAATGTTAATAAATTAAAGCAAGGGTAAACTTTGGCTATGTCATAGTAAAGGCTAGTGAAAGGTTTTGCCTTTTGAGTCATCATTTTGGCAAAATAAATAATTTATAGCAATCTGGAATTCTATTTTACAATATCAAATGTTCTAAACCTCTAACATTTAACAGGCATCCCAATTTTAACTTGAAGTTTCAAAATTGTCCTCTTGATGCCTGGCTTTTTGGATGGTTCAGAGTTCTCCTGAAACATTCAGAAAAGAGGTAAACAAGATTATCTGACGAGTTTAGTCACATGAGATTGCCAAAATGATGTCCAACCTTCTTTAAGTTATATTTTGGTGAGTAACAGTAACATATGCTCCAAAATTATATGGGATTTCTAAAATTCTAATGTCTAAGTATATGCTATCAATCATAATTAAGGGTAAAGTTATTGTAAACCATGGAGATAAATAAACTTGTCAGTCATGTTTTTAACTGTAACTATCTTAGAAATTTTGTCATTCACAGATAATTGTCTTGCTTTATTCCTTCTCAAAAGACAGTTTATAATCAAGCCATATTGAGAACTTTAACAGATGTTCTCAAATGCAAGTTTTTTTAATAGCTTTGAAGACTGTAACATTGGAACAGAGAAAGAATGTATGGGACTCATAAAGAACTGACCTGTTCACAAATATTAAGCGAAACAAGAGTTAAATAAATGGACTGCAATCAGAAAGTTAAAGCAACCTTTTTGACTTTTGTTTGAAATTTTGCTGATCCTTATTTTGTTTTTCAGAGTTAAAGAAACTTATTTTGAACTATTTATGGCCTTTAACAATTGAATAAAGTATACTCCTGTGAACAAAATTTGGAGCATTTATTTTTCTCTACCTGGTTCCTCTAGAATTTGGAAACTATCTGTGGGTACTCTTAACTTATGGCAATATAGTTGTTTGCATCAGTTCAATAAGAATCCATTTTTCTTTGTCAACAGGACACAATTGGAAAAACTGGTTATTTCACCAAGGCTTTGACTGAAACACTGCGTTTCCCTTTAAGGAACCAAGCTTGACAGGCAGAGCCAAAAAAAGCCCCTTGGGGAGAAATGGCCTCATACCTTGTCTACACAATCTCTTCACAGGGTTCCTAACCTGTCGTCAGTAAAGAACATCGCTTTCTAACAGGTCCAGGAGCTCCAAGTTTATCTTGGGACCTCAAGAGGAGAGGATCACCCAAGTCACAGGTATTTGAGGATACAAATCCATGGCTGGGGTCGGCTTTAAAGGTCTTATCTGAGATTCCTTGTGGAACAGAGTCCCATCAAAGCCAATCCAAAAGGCCTATGTAGAAATAACCATTCTTGCTGCACTTTATGCAAATAATCAGGCCAAGTATAAGACTAAAGTTTATTCTACAAACAACACACACAGTCCTATCATAATTTGTTTTTACCAAAAATTAAGACTGGAAAGAGAAATTGTGCTTCAAAGCTTATCATACATTTGTCATTAAATCCTACTCTCGAGACAGATCCAAGATGGCCGATTAGGAGCAGCTGAGGATTGCAGCTCCCAGGGAAAGCGTGGAGGGTGAGTGGACACCACATTCCCAGACGAATTTTTATTGCCCACAGACCAGGATATTCCCAGGGGGAGGAGCCCCAAAGGTCGCCAGCACAGCTGGTTTGGCCGGCGCGGCTATTTTCGCCGGCGCGGCAGGCGCCGCTGTTTTCGCTGGCGCGGCTGTTTTCACCGCCTGTTTGGAGCGGCGCCCCGGTGCAGCGGTTCCCCATACAAAACACGTGGGTCCGGGTGCTGTTTTAGCTGGCAATTGGAGCTCCGGGAAGGCAGAGCCGCCCATTCATCTGATTAAAAAAGGGGACTGAAATAGGCAGCCAAGCTAGGAGATTTCCCAGGCAAAAAAACGCCAGCACCCACGGTTTCAGCCGGCGCAGTGGGTCACCGCACGGGAAATCACATAGATCCCGGCGCCTTTTCAACAGGCGGCTGGAACACCTGGGAGACAGTCGACCATTCAGCTAAAAAAGACGCTCTGAGGCAGGGAGCCAGGTGATCAGGCTCGGCTGGTCCCACCCCCACAAAAAAAACAGCCATCAGAAACGCTTTGGATCGAGAGTTTCACAGCAAGCACAGCTGAACCCGGGACAGTCCAGTTCTGTGGGGGAGGGGCGTCCGCCATTACTGGGGCAGTCTGCCACTACGGAGGTAGTGTGCCATTGCAGAGGCAGTTCTAACTACACCGGTATAAACTGGACTGCAGGGACTTTCACACGGCAGCTGGGCACAGCCCACAGCAGCTCAGCAAAGCCTCTGCAGGCAGTGAATAGGCTGCCTCATCACTGGGCAAGGCAGCCCAGAGAAAAAGGTAGCAGCACAAGGGAAACTCATAAATAAAGCCCTAACTCCCCGGGACAGAGCACCTGGGGAAAAAAAGGGAGTTTATGAGTTCTGCTGCAGCAGACTTAAATGTACCTGCCCAGCAACTCTGAATGAACAACGGAGCTCACAGCTCAGCACTTGAGCTCCTATAAAGAACACTCAGTCGCCTCAAGCAGCTCCCTGACCCCCGTATATCCAACGAGTCACCTCATAAAGCAGAGCTCAGACTGGCATCTGGTGGGTAATCTTCTGGGACAAAGATAGCAGAAGAAGAAACTGGCAGCAACCCTTACTGTTCTACAGCCGCTGCAGGTGATCCCCAGGCAAGCAGGGCCGGGAGTGGACCTCAGCAGTCCTACAGCAGAGGGGCCAGACTGTTAGAAGGAAAACTAAGAAACAGAAAGAAATAACTTTATCATCAACAAACTGGACGTCCAGTGAGAGACCCCATCTGAAAATCACCAACCACAAAGACCACATATAGATAAATCCACAAAGATTGGAAGAAACCAGCGCAAAAAGGAGGAAAACACCCGAAACCAGAACGCCTCTCCTCCTACAAGGGATCACAACTCCTCACCAGCAAAGGAACAAGGCTGGATGGACAATGAGTGTGATGAAATGACAGAATCAGGCTTCAGAAGGTGGGTAATAAGAAACTTCAGTGAGCTAAAAGAACTTGTTCTAACCCAACGCAAAG
>PVKV010035765.1:0-16283 GCA_004027835.1 Alouatta palliata
GGGGAGGGAAGGGAAGGGAGAAAATAAATGTGGTACATATACACCATGGAATACTACGCAGCCATAAAAAAATAACAAGATCATGTCCTTTGCAACAGGATGGATGGAGCTGGAGGCCATTATCCGAAGCGAACTAAAACAGGACCAACAACAACAATAAAAAACACAAATACATGTTCTCCACTTATAAGAAGGAACTAAACATTGAGTACACATGGACCCAAAGAGAACAACAGACACCAGGGTCTACTTGAGGTTAGGAGGAAGGTGAGGATTGAAAAATTACCTGTTAAATACTATGCTTATTACCTGGGTGACAAAATAATCTGCGTACAAATCCCCATGACATGCAACTTACATATATAACAAACCTGCACGTATACCCCTGAATCTAAAAGAAAAGTTAAAAAGAAAACAAAATAAAAGAAAAGAAAATCCCTACAGGAAATACGACAAAGATGGAAATAACTTCCCTGGGCAATAATAAATGTCTTGTCACTGACAGTGCCTAAGTGGAGGCTAGATGACATGTGATAGAACTGCTAAGCCAACAAACTTCAAATGGTTATAGGGTTCTACGATACCATGGCCTAAATACAATTCACTGAAAAATGCTGTGAATTCAGGCTCAGTTCCAGGAAGTCCAAAAGGACAAGAAATCCAACCAGTCCCCTATAGGTGCTCTGACAAAATCTAGTGTCCCAAGAAGTGACCATCTAATACTTCAGATTTTGCCCTGGAATAAAATTAAGTAGGGATAATAAAACAGCACACGACTTTATATATAATATCCCTTCACCAGCTGCAAGCACCCAGCTGGGTGAAAGTGGTATTCGCTATACAGCAAAGGTGCTGAGAGCTCATTTGTATCAAGCACACCACAATAGAAAACTGTTCTAGTCATGTTCTTGGTCTTTTCTGAAACATCTTTTTGAAATTTCTTGATCCCCTAACAAAAATCCCCCTCACAAATATCTCTTACTTGAATAATTTCAGAAGAAATTGAAATCTTACAAAATCAACTGCTCATGTTTTACAGTTCTAAGTCTTTGCTCATTCTTAATGCAACCAGCAAAAGGAATTTTAGCATAGACCAGGCTGAAATATCTGGTCGGCCAGGCGTGGTGGCTCACGCTTGTAATCCCAGCACTTTGGGAGGCCAAGGCGAGTGGATTACCTGAGTTCAGGAGTTCGAGACCAGCCTGGGCAACATGGTGAAAACCCCATCTCTACCAAAAATACAAAAAATTTGCCAGGCATGGTGGCACATGCCTGTAGTCCAAGCCATTTGAGAGGCTGAGGTGTGAGGATCACTTGAGTCTGGGAGGCAGAGGTTGCAGTGAGCCAAGATTGTGTCACTGCACTCCAGCCTAGATGACAGAGTGAGGCTCTGTCTCAAAAAAAAAAGCTCAGCATAAGCAACAAAATACAAGTAGATAGACTGTACCAAAATTAAAAACTTTTGTGTTTCAAATACTATCAAGAAAGTTAAAAGACAACCCACAATACTGGGAGAGAATATCTGCAAGTCATGTATCTGAAAAGGGTCTTGTATACAGAAGTCCTTTTACAACTCAAAAATAACTCAGGTGAAAAACAGGCAAAGGATTTGAGTAGACTTTCCTCCAAGGAAGATACATGAAGAGTCAATGGGCATGTGAAAACATACTCAACATCATTAATTATTACAAAAACACTATCAAAACTACAGTAAGATACCACTTCACACCCAATAAAATGGCTATAATCAATAAGATGAATGAAAACAAATGCTGGTAAGGATATGGAAAAATTGTACCACTCTTATGTAGCTGGTAGGACAGTAAAATGGTGCAGCCACTTTGGAAAACAGTTTGGCAGTTTCTAAGAATGTTAAATATAGAGTTTTCAGATGACCCAGCAATTCCACTTCTAGGTATATACACAAGAGAAATGAAAACCTATATCCACACAAAAATGTATACATGAATGTTTACAGCAGCCTTATCCATAATAGCCAAAATGTAGACACAATTCAAATGTCCATTAGCTGATGAATGGATACATAAAGTGTGGTACATCCATACAAGAATTATATTTGGCAATAAAAAGGAATGAAATACGAATCCATGCTACAGTGTGTATGAACCTTGAAAACATTATGTTAAGTGAAAGGAAAGACCACGTATTCTATTCAAATAAAGTATCTACAATCAGCAATTCTATAGAGGCAGAAAGTAGATTAGCAGTTGCCCAGAAGAGTCAATGGCCATGTGAAAACCTACTCAACATCATTAATCATTACAGTACAACTAGTTCTTTTTGTCAGAATAACATTTGGAGAGAAGGTGGGGTGGGGTAATGGGGATGATGTTTCTTTGTGGGTTGATAAAAATGACATAAAATTGGCCAGGCACAGTGGCTCATGCCTGTAATCCTAGCACTTTGAAAGACCAAGGCAAGCAGATCACCTGAGGCCAGGAGTTCAAGACCAGCGTGGCCAACATGGCGAAACCCCATCCCTACTAAAAATGAAAAATTACCTGGGCTGAAGGTGCATGCCTGTAATCCTAGCTACTCAGGTGGCTGAGGCACAAGAATCACTTGAACCCAGGAGGCAGAGATTGCAGTGAGCCGAGAATGCACCACTGCACTCCAGCCTGGAAGACAGAGCAAGACTGTCTCAAAAAAATAAATAAATAAAAAAACAGAATATTGATTGTAGTAAAGTTTAACAAATCTGTGAATATACTAAAAACCACTGAATTGTATGCCTTAAGTAGGTATATTTAATAATACATGAATCATATCTCAATCAATAAAGCTATTTAAAATATAGCTGTCAGGAAATCCTGAAAGAATCATTAACTCTGAGCCTCACTGTAAGGTGATCTGGGTGGGTTGTTGGTTAGGAACCCCTGACATCAGCATCTTCAGGTTTTCCTTTGGTTATATTCATCAGGGAAGAGGCTTCCACTCTACCCCAGAGAGTGAAGTATTGCCGGACAATGTTCTGAGGACTTTTTTTTAAATTAGAAAATAAATCTAGACCTAAATCAGAAAATTTCCTTAGAAAATACAATATTGGTACAACTAGTTCTTTTTGCCAGAATAACTGACACTCCAGAAATCAAGAGGAAGGGAACTCACACTTCCTGAGCCTCTATGATAAGCTAGGCACTTCCCATTTTCCAGTGTATTAATTTAATCCTTATAACATCTGTTGGGGTGGCAGTATATTATATTCTCATTTTTACAGATAAACTGAGGCTCAGAAAGTAACACAGCAAGAAAGTGGTAAAATTCTAACATCTGAATCCAATGCCTGAGCTTTCTTCACTCACTGGGGCTGCCTTTGATTTGATTAGCCTCAGTTCAAGCATATCCTCACCTCACCTCTACGAAAGAGCTCCATTGAAACAGTTCTTCTCATCCATTAGTACAAACCATGGCTCTCTTGACCAAATACCATTAGAAGCAAAATTAAGATTGCTCATGGTATGAAAATATTCCTCTTAGGAGGCAATGTGTGTGCTGGCAAGAGCACTATATAGGGAAGCCCAAAAGCCTTGCTTCCAGCTGCTGTGTGACTTTGGACAAGTAACTTAGCTTCTCTGAATCTCAATCTCCTTATCTATCAAATGAGGATACTACACTAAATGAGTGTTTTTTGAGATAGAAAACAGAGATCTGACCAGGTGCAGTAGCTCACACTTGTAATCCCAGCATTTTAGGAGGCCAAGGCAGGTGGATCACCTGAGGTCAGGAGTTGGAGACCAGCCTGGCCAACATGGCGAAACCCCATCTCTACTAAAAATACAAAAATTAGCCAAGCATGGTGGTGGGTACCTGTAATCCCAGCTCCTTGGGAAGTGGAGGCAGGAGAATCGCTTGAATTCAGGAGGCGGAGGTTGCAGTAAGCCAAGATCATGCCACTGCACTCAAGCCTGGGTAAAGGAGCAAAACTGTGTCTTTTAAAAAAAAACAAACAGATATTACCTAACTTATATGCTTACTGTGAATAATGTACATGGAAGTGTTCTATAAACTATAAAACACTACTGAAATATAAACCATTTTGTTAGGATTTTTGAAGAACAAAAATTCTGGCAGGAAAGTTATATGCCAGTAGCCAAGCCCAGCAAAAATTCTACAGAAATTAAAATTTGCGGCAATTACTAGACTTCAATTTAGTTTCAATATGTTCATATAATAAACATAAAACTATGATAAGCCAGCGTCCTGCTGCCTCTCAGATATTCATTTGCATGAAACCACGTCTCCTTGAGAGAGAGAAGCACTCTTACTTTTACTCACTGACTAATTTGGAATACAGTTCATAACCACTTGTTATGAACTGAATGTGTCTCCCTAGAATTCATGTGTTAAGCCCTAACCTCCAATGTGATGGTGTTTGGAGAGGGGAGGGTTTGGAAGGTAATTAGAGTTAGATGACATGAGGGTAGGGCCTTAGTCCCATGGGATTAGTGTCCTTATAAGAAGAGAAACCAGAGTTTTCTCACTCTCCCATGTGAGGACATAAACCTATCAAAGTCAGAAAGACAGCCCTTACCAGAAACCAATCCTACCAGACTTTGATCTGGGACTTCCAGCCTCTAGAACTGTGAGAAAATAAATTTCTGTTGTTTAAGCCACTCAGTCTATGGTATTCTACTATGGAAGTCCAAGCATACTAAGACAATATTCAATGGAAAAAGACTGTCCTTTAGATGACAATTATGAAAAAATTAAATTTAGAGCATACATGTCTCCATAATGCACATCAGTATGAAAGAAAAAAAGCAAAAATCATAAAACTATTTTAGAAAATCCCACTAACAAATATGGTAGGTTATTAATCTTGTTATGGAACTCAAAGAGCAAATAATCAATACTTTCATAGCTTTAAACAATTTAAAAATCCAACCAGTTTAGGAACAAGCAAATATGGAGAAATCATTTATCTGTTTACCAACATAACCCTTTAACCTAGAACAGTGCCTGACACATAACAGATACTCAATAAATACGTGTTGAATGATGAGAAAGAAAGAACTGACAATGTACAATTTCAGTGACTACTTTTAGTACTATCTTGAGCAGGTTCAGAAAGTTTTCTGAATTTCAGAAAGCAGGACTATTTCTGATGCACTGCCCTATCCCTTAGCCCAGGGCTGTGCACACAGTAAATATTCAAATATGAGTTGGAAGAAAAACAAAGCAAATCAAATATGTGTTGGATGAATGGAATGTTCCTTATCCATTTTGCCTATCAAAATCCTGGCCACCCTTCAAGATAAGCCAAATCCTACTTCTGAAAAGCCTTCCTGCTCCTCTATCCTGATTAGATAGTTATTTTAAACTTACTACCCTTCACCAAATTCCCCAAGTCAGAAATCTAAGTCACCCTTGATTATCTTCTTTCTCTCTAACCCCTCATAGCCACATCTATCAGCAAATCCTAAAAGGCTGAAGTGAAGCAAAACAAGAAATGAGATGTCCCACTATCACTGTTAGTTAGGGCCTACATCACAAAACTCCAGGAGCCCAGCAAATCTGTGCAGATATTCTATATCTGTTCTTGTACAATTCTAATTTAGTATCCTTGGAATCAGGATATAATTGTATCAGGAAGTTCATCCAACCTTATATTGTTAGGTGGAGTATGTTCTTTTCCCACATAATTCATAACCCATCTGAAATGCTATGCTCTTTTCCACCTCCCAGTCTATCATTCACCAAACAGATAGAGTGATACTGCTTTTAAACATGAATAAGATCACATCATTCTCCACCCTGAACTGCAACAACGGCTTTCTATTTAAAATAAAATCTATATGCTGAGATTTTGTAATGAAAAAAGGAGAAAAATGAACAAATAAAATAAAAATTTAATCTAAAATGCTTATCAGGCCCTATATGATCTGACTGGGTCCCTGCTGCCCCTTCAAAACTATCTTTTGCCACTTCCTTAGGGATTCTACTCTAGCCACACTGACCATTCCCAATACTACATAATGGCCTTTACATGCCCTGTTCCCTGTGCTGGCATGTTCTTCCAAGATCTTCATGTGACTCATTCTCATCACCCAGGTCTCTCCTCAAACTTCACCACCACAGAGAGGCCTAATGATTATCTTATCTATAGCACCACTCTATTTTCTTTATATATCTATTTTCTTATCAATTATTTATCACCTTCCCTCCTGACCACCACCACTCAAATGAAGCTCCTTTGTATTGTTCACCATTACTTTAATAACTACAACAGTGTCTGGCACATAGTAGACAATAAATATTTGTTGCTATTATTATCTGTGGTGATCATTTGCCCATTAACCATGGCAATCCTTGAGATGTCTCTTTCCCTGTTCCCTTGATCTACTGAAGAAAATACTTAAATATTTTCTTATATAACTTTCCATCCCCCTGAGGGACAGAGATTATGTCTTACACTTTTTATATGTTCAACAACCCTAGTACAAAAACTTATATTAGTTGTGGTTCCTCCAAAAATATCAAGTTATTTTAATTTGTAGGCAGTATTTGTCTTTATAATAATTTCCAAATTTGTGGCAAAAAACTGCTATGGTATTTCTGAAAGGATAAATCACAACAGAGGCAGCATACTTACTTCTGGCATCTGTTTTATCCGAGTCACTCAGACACAAATCATCCTTGGCATCAGTGCTTCCCTCAACACCATGTCTTATAAAAACTTTCACATCATTTTCATCAATTTCATTCTCATCATCTATATCATATTTCTGTAGCTCCTCTAATAGCTTCACTGCTGCCAAATGGGCAAACCTGTAGAAAAGAATCAATAAACTAATCAGTCCATAATCTTCTTCAAGTTGGAACTGCAGCTTGCATTTAACTTAGGGAATTACACTCTGTACACTCTGCCACCAATGCACTCACCAGCCAAGGAGCCAAAATCTGAAGCTCAGTGACAATCTGACATATATTCAACTATGTGAGAAACTCAGTTATTTGGCACTAAGGACAAGTATTCATATTAAACACTGACTCCATAATTTTTATTGGCAAAAACACACTGGGAATGGAGATCCAGTGTCAAAATAATATGTGGTATGCGCTCAAGCACGCTCAACTGAATAGAAGGCCCAGAACCACCCTCCTTGACTACCTTTTTCTTGGCCTTATTTAGATTATAGAATTTATCTTCATTCCAGTTTTAGGGCTAACTAGTAATATAGCTCTAGACCCTTCTATCTCCATTCTTCCTCAAGCCAAAGCATTTGGTATGGCTTTGAAATTTAATGAAAAAATCATGACCTTTCCATTCATGTTTTCTAATTCTCCTTAATCTTTCCCATATTTCTATGAAGGTTTCAGTAATTTACTCTTGGTTTTGGAGTTGTTACTGTGATTGCATATAATCTGCATATTTTCCACAATTTTGCTAACTGGAATTTTTTAAATATTTTCTTAGGACTTGAAGAATTACTCACTGAAGACAAAAACCTTAAATCCTATTTTCTCATACTTATGTAACCAAATACATACATTACCTCCTACCAGGTACGGCAAATCATTAAACACATAGTAATAAACATATGCAGGAAGTTGTAAGGTTTATAGAATTCATTATCTCTACTACTAGATTGTAATTTAACAGCTGTCATTTACTGAGTGCTTACTTTATGCTAGATTCAAGGTTATCTCTAAAGTAACACTACATCCACATCAAGCATTTTGTTGCATGAGAAAAAAACGTAGACCAGAAATTAGGGAAAACTTCAGATACACCCACAGTACTGAATCACCTATATAACACTGATGCAAAAATACACAAATAAATCAATGGACAAAATAGTTCAGAATTAAGCCTGCACATGCATCAACAACCGATTTTTACAAAGGCACAAAGGCAGTGGAGAAAGGATAGTCATTTAAACAAATAGTCTAGAACTAGATATCCATATGCAAAAAAAGAACCTGGACTCATACTTCATATCACATACAAAAACTAACTCAAAATGACCACAGACCTCAAAATAAAAGCTAATACTATATAACTTCTAAAAGAAAACATAAATTTTTTATGACTTCGTGTTAATCAAACTTCTTTGGATATGACACCAAAATCATAATCATAAAAGGATAAATTAGTAAGAAATTTTGCTCTTCAAAGACATTAAGAGAATGAAAAAACAAAATACAACTGGTAAAAAGGAAAAAATCTTTGCAAAGTATATATCTCAGAAAGAACTAGTATCCAGAATATACAAAGAACCTTTAAAACTCAACATCAAGAAAACAATTCAATATTTTAAAGTGGGCAAAAGATCCGAATAATCACTTCATCAAAGAAAATATAAAGATGGCAAGTATGTATATTTAAAGGATGCTCAAATTCATTTTTCATTACAAAAATGCAAATTAAAACCACAATGAGATACCACTGCATACCTATTTCATTACTAGAATTTTAAAAAGACCCTAACAATACCAAATGATGGTAAGAATGTGGAACAACAGAAATTGACATCCATTGCTGGTAGAAACGCAATTTTCTTTTTTTTTTTTTTGAGAGTCTAGCTCTGTCACACAGGTTGCAGTGCAGTGGCGCAATCTCAGCTCACTACAACCTCTCCCTGCTAGGTCCAAGCAATTTCTTTTCTCCTGCCTCAGCCTCCCAAGTAGTAGCTGGGACTACAGGTGCACACCACCTCGCCCAGGTAATTTTATTAGAGATGAGTTTTCACCACGTTGGCCAGGCTGGTTTCGAACTCCTCATCTCCAGTGATCCACCTGCCTTGGCCTCCAAAAGTGCTAGGATTGTAGGTGTGAGCCACTGCGCCCAGCCCCTAGAAATGCAAATCTGTATGGCCACTTTGGAAAGCACTTTGGCAGTTTCTTATAAACACACACTTAGCATATGGTCCAGCAATCCTACTCATAGATTTACCCAAAGAACTGAAACATGTTAACACATAAACCTGTGTCTGAATGTTTACAGCAGCTTTATTCATAATCATCAAAAAGTGATACAATCAAGATGTACTTCAAATCTGTGAGTAGATAATTGAATCATGGAATACTATAGAATTCTACTCATCCTTAGAAGGAAATGAACTGCTAATACACATAGATGAATCTCAAAATAATTATGTTGAGTGAAAGAAGCCAGACATAAATATATATTGTACAATTCCATTTATATAAAACTCTAGAAAATGCAAACTAATCTATAGTGACAGGAAGCAGATCAATGTTTTGTTTGCTTGGGCACACTGGGGAGCAGTCAAAGGGAGAGAGATTATAAAGTGGCAGGAGACTTTGAGGGTGATGAAGATGTTCACTATCTTAACTGCGAAAACTGTTTCACAGGATATGCATATATTAAAACTCAGTAGTACTGTACAAATATATGCATTTTATAGTATGTCAGTTATATCCTGATAAAGCCATTTTAAAACAATAAAATAGACCTGAGTTTATAATGATCCCAGGTACATGGCACAACAAAACCACACCCCAAGGCATCAAAGAAATTTCATAAACACATTTTTAGGGAACATGAGCTCACAAACAAAAGTTGCATGGCAACTTAGCAAACAATTGGACCACAGCATATCGCCAAGCCTCCTCTGCCATTGTTAGTCCACACTCCTACTTTAGATTTCAGCCCTCTAATCCCCATGCAGTTCCTCAAACATACAAGGTGTTGTCTTACAACTCCCTCTTACATTTACACTTATACTTACAAGTGTCAACATAAATGTTGCTTCTGCAAAAAAAAATTTGACCTCTAAATTCTGTCCCCATGCAGTTTCCTCCATAACTTTTACCATCCTCTATATAAAAGTTCTCTCTTACAACTTTCAAACAGAAAGACATTTTTCTATGTTCTCACTGTACCTTACACATACCATGTAATATGGCATAATAATTAGAATTAATAAGAATTTTATTTGCATATTTGTCTCTCCACAATACTGTAAGCTCCTTGAGGGCAGTGACTGTGTTTTCTCCCCTTTGTATTTCTACCACTAATCACACAACTTGGAACGTGTTAAGTATATGGAAAGGTAATTGACAGAACAAACACATGAACAAACAGATGGACTACACATTTCTTGAGAACCTAACTCAACTGAGATGGCTATGTTTAATATTACATGCCACATTTAAATCAGATGTAAATACCAAAATATGTTTTAAAACCCATGTGATTTATTTTTCTATTATTAATGTTGACTATTTCTTTTTTCACACAGCATTTCTTAACAGGGAATGTCACAGGCATTTGGATGATGAATTGGACACAATTCATCATGCATTACTATCCTGAGCACTGCAGAACATTTAGCATTCCTAGACCTAACCTCCAGTTAGTGAAGGTCTCCAGTCATTGTGACAACACTCCCCCACATTTCCAAATACCCCTCCCACAAGGAAAGGGGACAATACTACCTCCCAGTTGAGAATTACTACTTTAGAAAGAAAAACTGATATAATGACAGCTGTAACTTCAGCTTGAAAATTGTCATTGCATCTGTATTTGACTGAGTCCTCTAAGATTTCATTAAATCTTCAGAGATTTTTGGGTGCAAGAAAGTATATCCAAAACTTCAAAAACAAAAGAAAAGAGTAAAGAAGACAGATTTATACCTTTTTGCCACATCACTGGGTCTCTCCCCTGCTTTGTTGGTAATATTACTGTCTGCTCCCATTTTAATTAACCACTGCAAACACTCTATGTGGCCTTGTCCAGCAGCTGTTCAAAAGAGGGAAAAAAATAGTTATTAGTAACAATTTTCTAAAATTTTGGACAGTACCATTATAGAGTACTTACTTGAGTGTAGATCCTTACAGTAACTAGAAAAAGTATGCTGGGAAAATGTTATTTTCTATATTTCATTTACTGATTCATTAGACAAACATTTAATCAACTGTGCTCAGGCCCCATACAGATAATTTTACATATGGATATAAAAGTTGGAAGTTCAAAAAGGTTATTTATGTATTTATTTAACATCACACAGATGGTAAGTAGTTTGAAACTAGAATCCAGGCTTTTCTAATACTATCCAGTGATTATCTCCTGCTATAAATAGCTCCTAACCAATCTTGTATTTCACAAGAATGTGAGCACACTCTAACCATATGGACCTACATAGACTTCAAAAAGTCTTGCTTCAGCCTATATCCATGATAGATGTATGATATACATGCATTCTCCTGTTTCTTACAACTCAAAATCTATAGGCCTTTAAAGCCACACTTGATTAACCCAAACTGTTTACCACCTTTGTCTAAATCTTCTCCTCAAAACACATGCCCTCTTTATTGTCACCTCCACAACTCTGCTTATGTGTCTTCACACCTAAAGCCCATCACTCAGCAATGTGCTCATTGAACCTATAACTATTCTTTATTCATTTTGAAACTCAAGGAAGCTGAAGAAAACAAACTGAATAGACTTAAAAGAAAGACCTGAGTTTAAGCCTATTAAACAATAAGATGTGAGGACAGTGCTGTAATCTTCATATCCCCAGAACACAGCAAGTGGCTGCAACATATACACCCTTAATCAAGGTCTAAAGAATTAATGAGTAAACGAATACATTTAAAAAATGAAATCTTAGTTCTGCTCTTACCAGCTATATAACCTCAGTCAAGCCACCTGACTTCTCTAAACATCAATTTCTTCGTCTTTTACACACATGATTATTTTATAAGCAGAGCACACTGCTGCTTTATAAAATTGCAATAAGGATTAAATGTGATAAGAGTTTTTCATTCTGTTAAGTGGCATAGAAACATCAGGTATTATTGCCAAATCCCCATGAACAGTTCCTCAATAATTTGATCCTTAGCAACTTCTTCCACCCCTCAATTCCTATTCCCAAATTCCTACGACAGGTATTTTAACAACCTAATTTTTTTTTAGCCATTAATTATATCCTGCCTTAAAAGAAATCTCTGGTTCTTTTATGGTGTAATTATGTAACTCTTTAACAGTAAGGTCCAGATCACATTCTGACTCACAATATAAGCACATGGTTGGTGCTGAATGTGTATACATGACCTTGCAAAATAAATCAAAGAGTAGGAACTTTTGGTATTTTTTTGGTGCCTTAAAAAGTGAACCCACCTCCATTACTGGCAATGTAGAGGACACAGAGCAATTCAAGTGACTAAACCATCCTATCACTACAGTCCTATAGCCAAGCTGGCAAAAGTCTGTAAGAACCCTTGTTCTGTTGTCCTCTGCCTCAGAGCTGTCTGCCAAATTACAAGTTGGCTTCCGTAGAGTCTGGGGCTTCTCTCTTTCCCACAGAGTCTGAGGCTTCTCTCCCTCCTACAGCCTATCCAGAATCCACTAACACAGAAGCTACCTTCTCATATCTCTATTAATAACTTGACTCTAGACAAAAAAAGCAACATATTTTATCTTTTCTGTCACTAAGAGTCACAAAATCAGGGGAGGATCCAAGATGGCCAATTAGCAGCAGCTCAGGATTGCAGCTCCCAGTGAAAGTGCGGAGGGTGAGTGGACGTCGCATTCCCAGACTGATTTTTAGTGCCCACAGACCAGGAGATTCCCAGGTGGAAGAGTCCCACAGGTCGCCAGCACAGCTGGCTTGGCCGGCGGAGCTGTTTTCGTCGGCGCAGCGGCGCACAGCAGCACCCCGGTGCGGCAGTTCCCCATATAATATACATGGGTCCGGGTGCAGTTTTAGCTGGCAATTGGAGCTCCAGGAAGGCAGAGTCACCCATTCATCTGATTAAAAAAGGGGACTGAAACAGGCAGCCAGGCCAGGAGATTTCCTGGGCAAAAAAAGCACCACGAATCTCAGCGCCGCTGTTTCAGCTGGCACAGTGGGTTGCCGCTGCACTGGAAATCACACAGATCCCAGTGCCTTTTCAACAGGTGACTGGAACACCTGGGAGACAGTCGACCATTCAACTAAAAAAATTTAAAAAGGCTCTGAGGCAGGGAGCCAGGTGATCAGGCTCGGCCGGTCCCACCCCCACAAAAAAAAAGCAATCAGAAACGCTCTGGATTGAGAGTTTCACAGCAAGCACAGCTGAACCCGGGACAGTCCAGCTCTGTGGGGGAGGGGCGTCCACCATTACTGAGGCAGTCTGCCACTACGGAGGTAGTTTGCCATTGCAGAGGCAGTTCGCCATTGCCGAGGCAGTTCCAACTACACCAGGTATAAACAGGACTGCAGGGAAGTTCACATGGCAGCTAGGCGGAGCCCACAGCAGCTCAGCAAAGCCTCTGCAGGCAGACAGTGACTAGGCTGCCTCATTGTTGGGCAAGGCAGCCCGGAGGAAAAAGGCAGCAGCACAAGGGAAATTCATAAATAAAGCACTAACTCCCCGGGACAGAGCACCTGAGGAAAAAAAGGGGTTTATGAGTTCTGCTGCAGCAGACTTAAACGTACCTGCCCAGCAACTCTGAATGAACAACGGAGCTCACGGCTCAGCACTTGAGCGCCTATAAAGGACAGACTGTCTCCTCAAGCAGCTCCCTGACCCCTGTATAACCAACGAGTCACCTCATAAAGGAGAGCTCAGACTGACATCTGGTGGGTATCCTTCTGGGGCAAAGATAGCAGAAGAATCTGGCAACAACCTTTACTGTACTACAGCAGCTGCAGGTGATTCCTAGGCAAGCAGGGCCTGGAGTGGACCTCAGCAGTCCTACAGCAGAGGGGCCAGACTGTTAGAAGGAAAACTAAGAAACAGAAAGAAATAACTTCATCATCAACAAACTGGACGTCCACTCAGAGACCCCATCTGAAAATCACCAACCACAAAGACCACATATAGATAAATCCACAAAGATGGGAAGAAACCAGAACAAAAAGGAGGAAAACCCCTGAAACCAGAACGCCTCTCCTCCTACAAGGGATCACAACTCCTCACCAGCAAGGGAACAAGGCTGGATGGACAAGGAGTGTGATGAAATGACAGAATCAGGCTTCAGAAAGTGGGTAATAAGAAACTTCTGTGAGCTAAAAGAACATGTTCTAACCCCATGCAAAGAAACTAAGAACCTTGAAAAAAGATTTGACAAAATGCTAACGAGAATAACCAACTTAGAGAGGAATGTAAGTGAATTGATGGAGCTGAAAAACACAACACGAGAACTTCACGATGCATACAAAAGTTTCAACAGCCGAATCGACCAAGCAGAAGAAAGGATATCAGAGGTCAAAGATCAACTCAATGAAATAAAACGAGAAGGCAAGATTAAAGGAAAAAAGGGTAAAAAGGAATGAACAAAATCTCCAAGAAATATGGGACTATGTGAAAAGACCTAATCTACATTTGATAGGTGTACCTGAATGTGATGGAGAGAATGAATCCAAGCTGGAAAATATTCTTCAGGATATTATACAGGAGAACTTCCCCAACCTAGCAAGGCAGGCCAATATTCAAGTCCAGGAAATACAGAGAACACCACAAAGATATTCCTCAAGAAGAGCAACCCCAAGGCACATAATCGTCAGATTGACCAGGGTTGAAATGAAGGAGAAAATGCTAAGGGCAGCCAGAGAGAAAGGTCGGGTTACCCACAAAGGGAAGCCCATCAGACTCACAGCAGATCTCTCAGCAGAAACCCTACAAGCCAGAAGAGAGTGAGGGCCAATATTCAACATCCTTAAAGGAAAGAACTTTCAACCCAGAATTTCATATCCAGCAAAACCAAGCTTCATAAGTGAAGGAAAAATAAAATCCTTTGCAAACAAGCAAGTACTTAGAGATTTCATCACCACCAGGCCTGCTTTACAAGAGCTCCTGAAAGAGGCACTAAACATAGAAAGGAACAACCAGTACCAGACACTCCAAAAACATACCAAATAGTAAAGAGCATGAACACAATGAAGAAACTGCATCAACTAACCAGCAAAACAGCCAGCTAGCATCAAAACGGCAGGATCAAATTCACACATAACAATATTAACCCTAAATGTAAATGGGCTAAATGCCCCAATCAAAAGACATAGACTGGCAAACTGGATAAAAAGCCAAAATCCATCGGTGTGCTGAATCCAGGAAACCAATCTCACATGCAGAGATACACAAAGGCTCAAAATAAAGGGATGGAGGAAGATTTATCAAGCAAAAGGAGAGCAAAAAAAAGGAGGAGTTGCAATTCTCATCTCTGATAAAATAGACTTTAAACCGACAAAGATCAAAAGAGACAAAGAAGGACATTACATAATGGTAAAAGGATCAATGCAACAAGAAGAGCTAATGATACTAAATATATATGCACCCAATACAGGAGCACCCAGATACATAAGTCAAGTTCTTAATGACTTACAAAGAGACTTAGACTCTCATACAATAATAGTGGGAGACTTTAAACCCCATTGTCAATATTAGACAGATCAACGAGACAGAAAATTAACAAGGATATCCAGGACTTGAACTCAGACCTGGACCAAGCAAACCTAATAGACATTTACAGAACTCTCCACCCCAAATCCACAGAATATACATTCTTCTCAGCACCACATCACACCTACTCTAAAATTGACCACATAATGGAAGTAGATCCCTCCTCAGCAAATGCAAAAGAACGGAAATCATAACAAACAGTCTCTCAGACCACAGTGTAATCAAGTTAGAACTCAGAATTCAGAAACTAATTCAGAACCAGACAGCTTCATGGAAAGTGAACAACTGGCTCTTAAATGTTGACTGGATAAACAATGAAATGAAAGCAGAAATAAAGATGTTCTTTGAAACCAACGAGAATGAAGACACAACATACCAGAATCTCTGGGACACATTTAAAGCAGTCTCTAGAGGAAAATACATAGCAATAAATGCCCACATGAGAAGCAAGAAGAGATCTAAAACTGATAACCTATCGTCAGACTTGAAAGAGCCAGAGGAGCAAGATCAAAAAACTCAAAAGCTACCAGAAGACAAGAAATAACTAAGATCAGAGCAGAACTGAAGGAGATAGAGACACAAAAAAACCCTTCAAAAAATCAATAAATCCAGGAGCTGGTTTTTCGAAAAGGTCAACAAAATAAACAGACCACTAGCCAGATTAATAAAAAAAGAAGAGAGAAAATAATCAAATAGATGCAATAAAAAGTGATAAAGGGGATATCACCACAGATTCCACAGAAATTCAAACAATCATCAGAGATTATTACAAACAACTCTATGCACATCAACTAGTAAACCTGGAAGAAATGGATAAATTCCTGGACACTTGCATCCTCCCAAGCCTAAACCAGGAAGAAGTCGAAACCCTGAATAGACCAATAACAAGGTCTGAAGTTGAGGCAGCA
>PVKV010035766.1:0-16270 GCA_004027835.1 Alouatta palliata
AAAAAAAAAAAACAGTACTTCGAGATCAAGTCAGTGGAAAGCACTTCCCTGTGATAACCCAAAGCCATCTGTTCCTGGATTCTTTTTTTTTTTTTTTTTTTTGAGATGGAATTTTAGTTTTGTCACCCAGGCTGGACTGCAATGGCACAATCTCAGCTCACTGTAACCTCTATCTCATGGGTTCAAGCAATTCTCCTGCCTTAGTCTCCTGCGTAGCTAAACTACAAGCACCCACCACCACACCTGTCTAATTTTTGTATTTTTAGTAGAGATAGGATTTCACCATGTTGACCAGGCCAGTCTCACACCTGACCTCAAGTGATCTACCCGCCTCGGCCCCCCAAGTGCTGGGATTACAGGCATGAGTCACTGTGCCCAGTCCTGTGGATTCTTTCTGGCCTCGCAGATGCAACTCTCTGAGAAGCTGCCTTGGACATATATGTTAAGCTTCAGTTTCATTTGCTGACCAGAACCATGAACATTGATCAGAGATCTGCTACAGGAGTCTGCACTAATCAACTTGGCATACCATCTGCATGCTAGGAATGGTCTAGGAAGTCTCTACCTGGGAAGGGCCAGCATTTTGGCCCAGCCTTTTGCCCTGGTTATGACCAGCCTAGAATCCTAGATGCAAAGAAGGAAATATGTAGTTCATTCTTGGGAGCAAGAGATACTAGAGCAAACTAACTATATTAGTTTTATATAATGTTTGAGTAAATAAAGTACACTTGAAATAATTAAATACATGAAAATAATCTTTTCCTTTTTGTGCTTAGGTGTGTATGATGGGAAATCATAGATTGCAGTGAAAGACAGGGGCAACCAAGACTCTTCCTGTGCTATTTAAAAGAGCTATGAGTATTTTATTTATTCAGGAAAACAGTGTATTGCAGAATCATAACGGTCACCAAATTCTGAAGTAGATTTGGCTCTGCTATTTACTTGTTTTGTGAATTTGGACAAGATGATGAAATTTTACACTCTCCAGCTAATACTCTCAGGATTGGTGACGTTTTATAAGGAGCAAGTAGGATAGGGAACAATAGCTATTAATGTTTATTTTCTACTCCTAATTCTACTTAGTTTTTCATGCCAGTCCTTTGCCTTATTGCAAATAACATATTCTGAAAATTGCAAAACAGATAGTGTGTGACTTTTTTGTAACACTGCATTAAAATACGGTTAACATTTTGAACACTGCTTGCCTGTACTGTAACTATAGCTTTTTCAGGCACTATCCAATGATGAGGGTGAAGAGCTATGCTTGCATTTCTTTATGCTACAGTTGTGATTTCTATTCATATTGCCTACTGACATGTATTCTCTGAGCCACTGTATTCTGAGAGGATACAAAGCTATGTAAAGCAAAGTCCTCAGGAAGTAAGGAAGATAAATGTACAAAAAATATGGTGTAATATATCAGATGTCAAATCCTTTAAGGGGTATTTAGGTCACAAATTTGGGGAAATTACAAATGGAAAAGTGTGGGAAAGATTAATGGTTTTCTCATTTTATGGTCTTTAGACTGAGCCTTGAATTAGAGCCTTGGACTTGTAGAAAAATAGGTGAGACACTTGAGGTGCACAATTGTAGGAAAGCCTGAGGAACAGTGACTTAGATGAAATGTAGAGAATTCGATCAGAAGAAGTGTCTGTGGCAAGTGTTTTGCACAATTTCAGGCTTAGGAGTTTGCGTTCTACTTTATAGGCAATTTTGTTATTCATTTAGTACTTGTTATTTGTTTTTATTATTTGGCACACATTTATTGAGGACCTACCATGTGGCAAGCCACAGGCTGGGCATTGGGTCTATAAAGATGAATAAGTTGTGATTCCATCCTTCAAAATTAGACACTCCAGCACTACTTGGGAGAAAATATTCTGCCTCAAGAAAATCACCTCCATACCCCCAAAACTTGGCTCCACTGGAAGACACACTAGAAGGC
This sequence comes from Alouatta palliata, assembly GCA_004027835.1. Classification (NCBI taxonomy): domain Eukaryota; kingdom Metazoa; phylum Chordata; class Mammalia; order Primates; family Atelidae; genus Alouatta; species Alouatta palliata. The sequence goes on from PVKV010035766.1 coordinate 1,946, forward strand.
TATATTATAGAATTGGTACTTGTTATCTACTTTGACTTAATTCCTGTGTAATCCCAATGGCCAAGGTCCCTGCAGCTGTAGGTATGAATGAAGTAACACTGACCTTAAGGCTCAAATGTCCCAAGTCATGACTCTCTCCTGTGTAATCACAACAGTGAAAGACAGGGGCAACCAAGACTCTTCCTGTGCTATTTGTCTGTCTCTCAGGTCTCCACAGCTACTCAAAGGAGTCCCTGAAGTGTATTTCACCATTTGATGAATACTGTCTTTTGCCCCTTCATGTTCTCTCTTGTTTCTTTCTCTTTTATACCCTCACTACCCATAAGCTGCCTGAAGAAGGCACCTCACCTTGGCTGTGCAGCTAGCGCCTGCTGAGAGTTACCTGCTTCCCTGCCTAGGTACTATCCAGGGCTCCTATCCTGCAAAACTTCCCATGTGCCAGAACGTTCTCCATCCCTCTGGATCCCACTGAATTTCTGGTCCACTTTGTCTCCAAAGGAAACAAAAGGCTGCTCTTCTCCCCACCCCGCCTGCATGGTACACCTGATTTTTTAAGGCCTGAAGCAGCAACTCTTAGTCTTTGAATCTCACAAGGTGAGAAAATAGCTTCTTTCCATTGTGTCTGAGGCTCTTTCCTCAACAGAAGTTAGACCTAGTCCCTGGTACTTAGCCAGAGTGCATTGCCATGTCTCAGAACTCCCATTGACCCTCACAAGCTCACCATTTCTCCTGACTGTATTTTACCAGCTAATATTAACTCTTGCAAGTAAGCCTCCAGGGTAGTGAACGTCATTCTGCCAATTCAGTCAGCAGATCCAACTGAGATACTCCATTTCTTCTTTATGTCTCCTCCCTTCATGAGAGGTCCCAGTAGCTGGAAACATAACTGTCAAGCATGAAGCAAACTCAGAAAATGAGCAATACACAAAACAATCTTACAACGTGATACCTATTTATTCAATTTGGTGAACAACTTTGGGACAGGATAGGGTGTTTTAGAAATGATGTTGCATTGTCACTTTCTGCAGTAGAAGCTGAAAAATGAGAAACATACACTGTGTTTGACTGGAAGCCCAAATGAGACAAAATGTTTTCGGAAATGTGTGCATCATGGCCTACTAATTTGGGCTCATAACCACCTCTCTCCAATTACATTCCTGGAAATGTTTTTCAGTTTCTTTGCATGGAATAACTAGGGTACTGCATTGCTCAGAAGAGCCCATGGGGAACGGGCATTCCTGAGCAGAGCTTACATCACACCTCCATGGAACTAGCCAGCCCTTCCGCAGAACCACACGATTCCCTGGGTCTTAATATAGTTTATTAAAAAATCCTTTACCTGCCTCAAAGCACTTTTCATCAAAGCCACTTTTAAGCTGAAGCTGAGGACTAAAGAATGCCTTTAACAGAATCCTGAAATAGCTTTTAACCCAAGGCTGAGAGAGAAAGTGCTTTTAACCGAAAGTGCTTTCCTCTTAGGTACTTCAGTGCGTACCTAGCACTCAGCATTAGTGGCTTTGAGAACACCCTTAAGACCCAAATGAAAGAGACTCCATTATCGATATTCAAACCTGTTATATTAATGTATTAAAATCATATTTGAAATCATTAAGCAGTTTTACTCCAACCAGATTTGAGTCTTTTCTTATTGAGCTATGCATTCATGCAAATAAATTGAAGTCGTACCACCTGGGATTCTAACAAATCTATGCTGATATTAGGAAAAGTACAGTCTTCTTTCCTAGGTTTTACTTTAATCAAAAGTGAGTCAAAATTTCTACACTTTCCCCACCCAAAAAGAATCTTTCAGCTCTTCTCAGTCACTGAATGACACTTCCAGCTTTAGTCTATGTAAGTTGTGCTTAAGAGATAAATCATTTAGTATTTTTAATTACCTGAAAAAATTCTGTGTATCAAATTTTCTCCTCAGACTTGTCACTCAAACAAATGCAATTAATAATTTCACAGTAGTTTTAATCCCCTAATAAAGTTTCTACTTAGTCAAGTAAGTGACAACCTAATTGATAAGTTTTAACTTCAGATAAATTATAGTAAGTTATATAATTGAGCACGTGAATTTCATGGACAGTTTTCAATTCAAAGTATGTAAAGAGCATACAAATATGGAAGAAGGTAGTGAAACTTAACATATTTGAATTGTATTACCCTTCCTTTCCTTTCCTGCCCCCCTCTGTAGTTATAATGAGATGAAGATAGGCAAATGAAAAGCAGAAAATAGCAATCCACCATGTATGTCAACATTTAGCTCAACAAAATTTGGCCATGTTAATTAATCAAAATAGATGAAAGCAAATTGAACGAAAATGTATTTTTCTCATACTCAAGTGATTATATTGCAATCTTTAGAAAGAAATCAGTTTCTTGGACTACAACCCAGAGAGAAAATATTAGACTAATTTGTCTGTCCTACTGTGGTCTGTTAGAAAAAAATATTAGGGTATATTGCCTTATAAAATTAATATATTCTTTATAATTAGTAAGCCATTTCAATATCAAAACAAATCATTTTCTTTTGTAAAATTTTCTCTTATTTATCTTTTTAATCTATTCATTCATTCATTTATGCACTCATTAGGTAGCCAGAAGGCGTGTAATATAATAAAAGCAATAAATATAAATACAAGTAGAAAAAAATTGCATTCATCTTTTTCTACCATGTAAAGTTTTGTTCACCTTGAATATCATTTTGTAGCTTCTTCTACTTAGCAAATCAAACTTGTAATCATTTTTACTCTTCCAACTAAGTTACCAGTGCCACAAAGCTATCCCTTTCTTCATTTTCCATTAGTCCTACCTTCTCTTTATCCCAAAGCTATTATTTTATTATTTCAACATATTCCAACTGGACTGTTAGCTGTATCTAGTAGACCAGATACCTTTTTACTGAGCTCCATACTTCCAGAGAAGTCATTATCTAGAAAGAAAAAAGGAAGGAGATGAAGCTGGACATGGAATCTTACAGTGGTTTTAGAGTTATTAATTATTTACAGTGTCTTATTCCTTCCTATTGAAACTGTCATGTCAGTGAGTGCCCTTTGGTGGATTCTGCTCTTCTCCCCATCTTCAGAATGTTGGGTTACCCCTATTTTAAGGGCTTGGACTTCTTTTCTCTTTTCATTTTTACTCTCAGACCATTGGACACTAAACATTCAGAGTTGAAATACCCCATTAATGCAGCTTCAAATTCCATCTAGAGGCTGATGCCTTCCAAACTTAAAACATCAGTCTCAAACTTCAGACTTACATATTCAATATCGATGTCACATCTTTTCGGATGCTTGGTAGATGTCTCAGATTTATCTAGAGTAATCCTTGATTCTTCAGATTCCATGTGTGCTCTATTTCAGAAAATACCACTGCCATATGCCTCCTGGGGTCACCTCCACTGTCTACTCTGTCTCTTCCTTCATCTGCAGATCCCACCTTTGAAATATATTCTAAATTCAACCACTTTTAGCTATTTCCATTGGAATCATTCTTATACAAGCACCATCATTTCTTCCTATATTTCACTACCACCCTGACTAGACTTCCTACTTCTCATCTTAACCCCCTTAAATCTAGGCTTCACACCGCAATTAGAAGGATCGTTTATAAATGTAAATCATACAGTGTCACTCCCCTCCTCCACAATTGTCAGTTACTTAGAAGAAAGTCATCCTTATCTAATGTATGTCCTTCCTGTTACCTATAGGATCCTACCTGCTTTGACCCTGAGGCTACTTTTTATGTTTTTTCCTCAGCTATACTTCCTCTTGTTCACCCCACTCCAACCACCCAGGCCTTCCTGCTCCTCCTCTAAGGAACCTGGCTTACACCAGCAGCTTTATATACTTGCTGCTCTCCTGGTATTTACATGGTTCAGTCAATGACTCATTTGGTCTCTGCTCAGATGCCATTGCCTGAGATGCCTTCCCTGGCAACACCAATACCTCTCTGTCTCTCTGCCTTGCTTCATTTTTTCCATAGCACTTATCACCATCTGACATTATATTATATGATAATGTGTTTTCATGTTTGTTTTCCCCATTTATATATAGATTCTGTGAAGACAGAAAGTGTTCTTTTCACTACTCCATCCCCAGTAGGCATTGAAAAATACTCACAGATGGTTAGTTTCAATGGATAAATACAAAAATGCATAAAGGATTCACTTGGTCAAACCATTCTCTATGCTGTTGTAATTCTGTGTGCTGATGTGCGCGTGTGTGCGTGCGTGTGTGTGTGGTGATAAACTGAGGGTAGGTGAGGTAGGTACAAAGTATTGACAAAGTTCTTGCCTTGAGTAGACAAATATAGAAAAAAATTCATGCTTACTGTCCCATTTGGGTTAATAACTCTTTAAGATGCAAATTTCTCCCTGGATGATATATTCACCAAAATGTCTATTGCACTAGTCAGACCAAAATTGGGTAGACATCTATTTTCAGGTGAATTTAGGAGCTGAGAAGAGGGGGCCAAAGGGTACTTCACAGAAATACTGTTTAGGGTTGAGAGTGAAACTGTGAAAATGGATGACTGCTGGAAGCCTGAAAAGGGAATAAAGAGAAAAAATAGAAAGGTCTGGGAAGAAATTTGCTCTTCTATCAGGCCCATTCCTGAAACTCATCATTGGTCTGCCTTGGTCAAAGGGTGCTACCCCTGCAGCCAAATGTCCAGCTTCAGTTGAAAGCTACGGCAACTCAGCTGTCCTTGTTCAGGGAGATCCTCTCCTCCAGGCTAGTCTCTCCATAGTAGATATTGTCATTATCACTAGAGACTTTAGAATCTGTTAGGTTTGATGAGATGCAAAAATATGAATAAACATGTGGGGGAAAACTATTCACAGAAGTGCATATATTTGGTAACTCCTATTTATTTAGATTCCAAACTACTCAGAAGTTAAAGTAATTAAGCTTTTTCTTGTACTTGCTTCTTATGAGAAAAAAAAATCATAAGTAAACAAGGCAGTGAGAGAGGTTTACTTTCAGTGCATGTCGTAGATTCAGCAGAGAATCACCCCAATTTTTGATATTGATATAAAGCAGCAACCAATGTTTTTAATCAAAGCCCCAAAGCACCATAAGTTAACACAGTACCTCCTGAGGCACTTACAATATAATTCAGTAGTGTTTTAGCATTAGGCATATTTTTCTGTGTCTTAATTCAAAAACATAGGCCATTCCATAAACTATAGTACTTACTGAAGTCGCCATTTCTCCAAACATTCTCACTAAAGTTTTGGGAAAATTACATGATATGGGGCTCATGTTTGAGTATTTTAAAGGAAAAGAAAAGATGGTGGGAACAGAACTGAGAAAATATAAAAGATGAGAGTAGAAACAGCATGTTTTGATAAGCAATCTAAAAGTTTTGGGCTGGAAACCAATCCTCAAAAGGAAAAACAAATGTCACTTATAGTTTAAAATCAAAAGATGGAATTATTAAATTGCTGAAATGATCCATGTTTTGAATACTATTTTGTCTTCCAGTATCCACTGCCTCTCCATTGTAGCAACTTATTAGGAAATAATCTGCCCACATATGTGGCATTTTTGTGGGAGAAAATTTCTAATTTTGCCACCTATTCTAATGCATGCCACCTATTATGGAAACTACAAGGGCTGTATTTTTCCTCTCCTCACCCATCATTTTCACAACATTATCCTGATCAATGAAGCATCATCTAGAGAAACTTCCAGTCTGGAGCGATTGATGATTGGAACTTACTATGACAATGCTGGTGCTGGTGGTGGCCATGAAAGGAGCACCCTGACCCGGCTACCAGAGTTAGAAGACAGTTGCTTTTTCTCCTTCTTCCATTTCGTGGCTTCGCTGAGCATCTTGATTTCTAAATATCTATAAGACTGGTCCCCTAGCCCCTCATAAATTCAGTGAATTTCTCAGGCATCTAATGTGGTGGGAAATAGATGTCAACCCACCCCTCAACATCATTCAAATAAACTTTCCTTTGCTTAATACAGCCACAGCATTGTTGGGTTTTTCTGTTGTTTGCAGCCAGAAGGTTTAACCTATATTATCTCACTACCACAATAATTGTCTGATTTGTTTTTGTAACTGAACCATTTGGGCTGCCATTATTGTTTTCTGCTTCCCTCTGTATTCCTCGTGTGTGTGTCCTTCTAGGTGCTTTATTCTTCCTTTTTAAAGTTTACTAGAATCACTGCAGTGGCCCTCTCTCCTGAAAACAGAATCACATCATTTTGAAAAGCCTGTAGAGACTGTCTCCTGCGTAAATGATGATAACACCGTCACATTATTTGAACATTTAACTGCCTCTATTGAGCAGTTATCCTCATGGTTTTGATTCATTTGGAATCTAACTGACAGAGATCACATTACTGGGTGTTCTTTCCATAATTTGTCAAAAAACATATAGCAGTGATGAGAGAGAATGAAACTAATTTGTAATCTGGAAGACTTAACCTGGTTATGCTGATGATCTAACTAAATCGGTCAAAAGTTTGAGAGCTTAAAGATTAAAAACCAGCGTTCTCTAGTTAAACACTAATTCATTATGTAAACAACATGATTTATAAGGGCAGTCATGTGGAAGGTCTATTTTTCTCACCAAAAGATGCTTTCAAAGAAAAACTGCAGAAAATGATTTTTTTCCAACCAATGTATATCCTGTCACCCCTGGTTATAAGTGCTGGAATGTGGGATGAAGTTGTAATGATCACACTGGCCAAGGTCACAGGCGTTTGCAGAAGATTCCCAAAATATTGGCACCCCTAGCAAGAGGTGTTTTCTAAATAACATATCTATATATAATGTAATTTATGTATTTAATATATACTTAATATATAATTCTATAATTTATCATATTCATATATATATATTATGGTTGTTAGGAGAGGAAGGAGGGATTACCAGTGAGCACACAGATGGGAGTATAGGTGGGAAGTCAGAAGTCAGGAGCTCAGGGTTCTGGGTGTGTTCCCTTTTTTTTTTTTTTGAATGAAAAGGAGAATCAAGAGGAGAGTAGAAATAATCCTTAATGTTGTGCCTGGACAAGAGACACGAACATTTACTGGACAAAGTTCATTAATGCTTGCTTGGAAAACAGAATGCCTTCTCTGTCCCTCCTTCTTTTTCGTATCGTTTTAAGACAGAAGTTTCCATGGTTCAAATACATTTCTGCCATTGAATCATCCTCCTTGGTGTATCAAATTCTAGATGTATTAGATTTATAAATGGAGAGCAATCCTACAACAGCACTTAAATTCAACAATGACATTGTAGTTAAATCGCTGTGATTTCCTTTTGTTTTTTGGACATCACTTTTTACTTTGCAAAGCCATCTTGTGTGCATTATCTTCTCTTCTCAATTATTTAATTCATTGTCTGTCAAAGGCTAATGTTGTAGTCAAGATTCTTTCCATTGTGCATGATAGAAACTTGTCCAAACTGTAAAAGTCAGAATGGAATTTACTGAGTTACTTAATTGAAGAGTCCAAGGGACAGGGATAGCTTCAGGCATGACTGAATCTAGGAGTTCGAAATGCTATCAAATATTTGTCTTCCGTCACTCAGCCCTGTTTTCCACCCTACCGATTTAATTATCTAGTATGTCTCTCTAGAGGTGGCAGCATAGCCTCTAGAAACTCAGACTCATATCTGTATAGTTAAACATCTCTCATAAGAAGAGGGTTCCTCTTTTCCAGTAACATCAGGAAAAGTCTCAGGATTTACTTGACAGGATCCACTTGGGCCATGTGTTCATGCCTGAACCAGTTACTGTGGCCAAGAAGATAAAATGCATGTTCGTCACTGGAGATGGAGGGGGTGGAGTCATCACTACCCAAAACAAATAGCAGCAAAATGAGAAAGGTATCATCCCTAAGGGAATATCAGAGTGTTCTTGCCAGAAGACAGAAGAAGAGGCACAGGACCCGCAAAACCAATTGATATCTTCCATACTCTTCCAAGCCAGTGTCATCTGTAAGCAGTGGATCCCATTGAGCTATTTTGCCAAACCTTGTCCTACTACCATAATCCCTTTCTTGAAATGTTTGGCCAATGCTACATCCGTATTTTTTGCCAAATGTATTTGGTTGCTATAAACAGAAATTTACTCAAGAGTTCTATTGAAATGGGCGGGAGGGCATCTCATGGTATTCACAGAGCTCATGACATGAGTATGCCAAGTGCCATGGCAAGGATACAGAGTGCCCAGAGTAGGCACTGGAAAGTCAGGAGCTGAGGTGGATCTGTTCCATTTGCCTCTCCCTGCAAACTAGTTCTGGTGTCCACTCTTCTGCGGCACATTAGCATCCTCCCAAATGGCTGTCCCAGCCCCCAGGGTTTAAGTGTAGGCAGCCTAGAGTTCACATCCCTAGAAACAACCACCTTTGTCTCTCGGAATCCAAATTCTAAACTTTATAGGAGGAGCATTGCTTTGGTCAGCTTGGGCCACGTGGTGACCTCTGATTTAACCAACTTCACCTGGGGTACTACATTCTTGTATTCCAGAGCCCCACCTTCTTGGGTGAGTACAGCAAGTTTCATGAGAGGCTATAAGTGAGAAGAGCAGTTTTGGCTTTTATGGTAACTGGGGAAAGCAAACATCTGCCCTCTATCTAATGAAATTCAAGATGTCTAGGCTTTTTACTCACCAAAACACCAATGGCAGTTCGGAAGGGATAGTTTTTCTTTGTCAGGGACCGGCTGCACTTGCCTGGACCACCCAGTAAGTGGCAGTAATGTACCTCCCCCACTTCCAGCATTATAACCACTAAAAATAGTCAGCAGTGCACCTCACCCAGCTCCCTGGCAATAAAAAATACCCTGTAGTTGAAATTCTCTCCTATCCACCCCAACTCAAAATCCTTCTCCAGGTCCTATCTCCCCTTATAACTAATTAGTTCCCATATGCTAGACTTTTCACCTCTGAAGTTCTTAAAAGCAAGGTCTATTTGCTGTCTCTACTTCTTTACCTTCTCTTCAAGACTTAACTGCAACTATCTGCTTTTCAGTTTCACTCTTCTACTGAAACCATTTTTCTTAAGGTCACTCATATCCTGAAATTGCCAAAATTCAGCAAGGACTTTCATCTTTATCTCCCATTACCATTCTGCTGTATTTTAAATGCTTTTCTTAATTCCTAAATTCCATTTCTATTCTCAAGACCCTCAAGTAACTGCATCTCTGTCTTCTTCAACGAAGCAAGGAGTTTGGAAGTCACTTTTACCTGGGGGATCGGCTCACCTCCTGCACCCACTTGCCAAATCCCACTGAATCACCCCTTCTTGCCATGCCAGGTTTATTGTCTTAGTTCAGTCTTCATCCTTCCTCCTCCAAGAGCCTAATGCTCTGTGACCTTGCACAAATGACCCAATATCTCTGGGCCTTAGTTCCTTCTTCTGTAAAATGAAGATAATAATAGTATCTACTCTCAAAGTGTTGTGGGTACATGAGAGAATTAAATGTTAGGATATATAAAGTACTTTGAGCCCTGCTTGGCTTAGTGTAGTGTATAATAAACCCTCACTATTATTTTTACATACATCTGCAATAGCATTGGTCACATTATATTGTAGTTGCATGTGAGAGTTATTTTGTCCCCCTAAACTGTAGGAGATGGCGCATGATTACATTTTCAGGCTGGCGCACAGTGTCTGGCTTATAGCCTGCATGAAATAGTTACCAAATGTATAAAGCAATCTTTGCATTCTTTATAACATGGAGCCCGTGGTAGGTGCTCACTAAATAGTAACTGAATGGAATTGGATAGAATCGGATTAATCTGGAGAGAGTGCAAAAGAGGTGTCATAAAATTTGATAAGGCCTAAATAGTTTAAATTTTAAGGTGAAAACTAATTTTCTTTGAGACTCCTCCTTAGCACTGAAATTAAACTGAAGGCGTAACTCCACATCCATAGCAAATTTAGAAGTTTTTTTTCTATTTTGTTCCCTCTCCAGTTTTAGTTTCCATGTCCTGCCAACCCTCTTTGTTTTCATTCTCACAGCATAGCTTAGATCATATTTCACCAAAAACCTGGACTCATCACCACCTATATGAGTAAGCTATTGCTACATGACAAACATAAAATCTCAGTGGCAGTATAACAAGGAGCATCTGTTTCTCATGTGTCCTTGGTGCAGGCTTGACTGGGCCGCTCTGCTTTAAGCTGCAGGTCTGACTGGACTTGTTTCTTCACTAAGGGTTGGCCTCAGTTCTGTGCCATATGTATTTATTCTGGATTCCAGTCTGAAGGGGCAGCAGCTACCCAGGGAAGCCCTTCTTTGGCAATAGCAGAGAAGCAAGAAGATGAGTAGAAATCTGCAATGCGTGTTAAGGTCTCGGTCTGGAACTGACATATTTCCACTCACATTACATTATTCCAAAGAAGACATTCGGCCAAACCCAATATCAAAGAAATAGGGGAAATAAACATTGCCCACTCTAGTGGGTGGTACCAGTGCCATGGTCCCATGGCAAAGGAGGTGAATATATACATCTAATTTTGAGAAGACAAGAAGGATGTGTGCACAATGATTACATTTATCATAACTTTATCCAGATTCTGGTCCTCATAACATCTTTCCTAGGCAATCACCTTAGTTGTTTAATCTCCTTGTGCCTCATCTTCCCCACTATATTATACCCCCTCCATTTTCTTTACAAAGTGCTACCAAGTAAACCTTCTCAAATAGAGTGTGTTTATAATGCTCACTTTACTCAAAAACCACAATCACTTTCTAATGTCATATCATATGCTTTTGGCTTCAGACAACAGAATACCCAGTTTACAATAACTTAAATTATTTCTTATGAAAATAAGTCTAGGGAAAGTGTTTTGTGTTGGTTTAAAAGCTCAGAAATGTCACCAGAGTCTCGAGTTTTTGTTGTTTATTTTTAATACATTAGCTGCTGTTCTTAGCACTCATTGTCTCGTGATGATAAGAGTGCTGCAATAGCTCCAAGCATGACATCATTGCAAAATTATATTCAAAGATGGATGAAAATAAGGAAAAAAGACTCCTTATATGTCCCTTTCCTTTCGCCAGGGGGAAAAAATCTCTTCCTAGATGGTCCTGAGTCACTTTCCTGGACATTTCATTGATCAGAGCTATCTAATCGCCCAAAGCTGCAAGGCAGGTAGAAATCAATAGAGATGATTTTCAGGTTCTGTCATATGAGTGGCTTCTAAAAACGAGAAAGAAGGTAGGAGAGGAATTACTTATAGCTAGAAAATCAATGGTATCTGCACACTCTCAAATAATTTAACCTACCTGGCGAAATTTAAGATTCTTTATAACACAATCTCCATCTCTTTTATAACTGAATATATCAAGATTTCTCTAAATAAGAGTGAATGTTTTCCTCAGCATACTCCAGTGTTCCTATCATTCTTCCCATCATTCATGCATTTGTTTACTTCCTTTCATTTTCCCAAAATGCTCTTTGTTCCCTCTTTTACTTGTCTTTACTCATCTCTGAGGATTCAGTTGTCCAGAGAAGGGAAGCACCCAAGGCTGGTCTGCTGCCCCACCACATGCTCCCACGTTGCCTCTGCGCTTCCCCAGTTATAGCAGTTTTCTCATGATAAAATGTTCTTACCTGCTACTTATATACTGCCCCTACTCACCAAAGCTTTAGAAAATAGGGAATGAGTCTTGGCTGTTATATTACCAGCACCTTTCCTAGTCCTAAACACAGTATAGCCACTCAAGCTGTTTAGGAAATAACTAAATGAATAAAAGAGCAAATGCCCTGGAATGCTCTTACCTGTGTCTTCTTATATCCACCTAGCAAAAACAAACCAAACAAAACCAAAGCAATTTTGCCAAACACAACTCTCTCTTTCCCACTCTCTGTCATACAAACATAAACACACCACATGCCACACCTGCACTAAATGACACAAAGGGACCTTATACTAAAGGACATCTTTCTTAGCATTCAATACCTTTTATGATACCTGTTATATTCTTTTTTTTTTTTTGGTATATTCTTTGAATACTTTGATTAGCCCCTACAATATTACAAACTTCTCTCATTGCTGTGAATTTAGAAGATAATAAATATTTGTGCAATTGATTTGAATAATGAAATCCATTAATGGGTTTTTTACTTTATAGCAATTCTTCCTCCTGACTGTAATCTCTAGACAATATAAGTCATTTGATCTGATATACTGGGTTATTTTTTCCTAAATATTTTATGTCGTTCTTTCTTAGAGTGGTTACAAGTGTTTTGAACAAGTCATTGTTACTTGACCAAAGTGTTCAAAGCAAATACCCATGATTATTTCCCACTTCTCTATACTATATTCATGTGTTTCGAGCTTCTTTCTGTTACTTGGATAAAAATGCACTTTTCCATATTGGAGTATATTATTAATAGTGTTTTAGGCTTAATTGTTCCCTCCATGCTGGGTTGTCACCAATTCAAACCATTACATTTTCTTAAGAAATAAATGAAACTTATGATTCCTTGAAGTCTCACTACACTCCATTTTGAGTGTATCACTGAACATTATGCTGCATTATATATTATTCTATCTAATTTTCCGTATACTTTAAAAAATTATTGACTACATCCACTGATGGTTAAGATGATGTCTTGCAGTTTATCATTCTACAAATGTTTATTGAACTTCTAATATGTGCCAAACACTGTTTAGGTACTGAGGATCCAATAATAAATGGTTGAGATATGACTCTTACTCTCCTGGGTTTTGCATTCTCAGCAAGGGAAACAACTAAGCAGAAAGCATATCAGTCTTATATGTCAGGTGGAGATACGTGCTCTAAGAAAAGTAAGGCTGGGAAAGTGGCATAGAGAATGTCATGAAGTGGAGCCATTTTTTAAAAGGATAGTAGGAAAGGCTAAAATAAGAAGATATCATTTGATCAGAGACCTAAGGCAATGAAGTTCCACGAAGAAAAAAATGCAAAGTCCCTGCAGCTGAAGCGTGCTTGGCAGCAATGAGAAAGAGCAATTTGGGGCTATTGCAAATTTAAAGATGGGGAGAGAAAACTCAAAATCCACTAATTAGGGGAAGGCAGATTATATAATATCTTGTAAGTCACAGTAGAGACTTTTATTTCATTCTGAGTGAAATGGGAAGCCCTTGAACCCACTAAATATTTGTTTCATTATCAGTAATAAGCATTGATATTATCTCAACAGCAAAACCTGGAAAGGGATGGTGGTGAGGATTGCACAACATTGTGAATGTACTTAATGCACTGAATGGTACACTTAAAAATGGTGAAAATGATCAATTCTATGTTATGTATATTGTACTACAATTATAAAAAACAAATGTCTATCTGTGATTACTGCAGGCCAGAGTCTGTGCTAAGCACTGGTGAAGACATAGATGATTCAGACACTCAGAATCTGCTTTGAGAGAGTATATTCCATATATTACAAATGTAAATACACAATGCAAGGTAGTACAAATCATGATCTAAATGAGAGGGCTAGGCTAGGATTTCATAGTGGGTGTTCTCAGAAACACTAGTCTGGAGACATGCTCTTTGAAATAAAAAAATGTTGCTCAAATAAGTTTGGGAGATAATGCATCCCCCATCCCTCATGGAGATTCACAGCACACGTCGGCATTTCACAGGCTCCAAAAATAAATACACATTAAAGAAACCTGTCTGACTTTGCAGAACCTAATGACACTAAATCATTTTGTTCGAGGGCCCTTTTTCCTGAATCCTCTGTGACATCCCGAGGATCTGATATTCCTAATAACTGATGTTACAGGAGACACAAAGCTGAGATAAGAAGGAGTTAGTGGAGAAAGTGTGATCTAAGCTGAGCCCTAAAGGAAAGGTAATAGTTAGATTTGAGAAGAGGAAGGACATTCAAGGCAGGAGAACTGCTAAGTAATTCACTTCGAAGCAAGTCCCCTAGAACTTGCCTCCTCAAATACCATTGAGTTGCAGAAAAAATGTCCTAAATATACTGATAACATTGTAATTTTTATAACCATTAACTGGTAAACTTCTTCTAAAACAGTATACCAAAGACACTAAGATTAATTATTTTGCAGAAGTTTTCTTAATTCCTTGTCATTCCTTTTTAGACAACAAAGTTAAGGCCCAGAGAGACTATAACTTACACAGTCATCCCTGCCTAATCGATGGCTGAGTGTTAGTTTTCTCACTCTGGGGCCAGGGTCCTATTGCATAAAGGAGGGAGTTGTGGTCCTCATATGTCTGCCACAGACACTTTGAAAATAAAGCAAAAAATCAATTCCTATGCAAGATGAAGATTTCAGCATGCAATGGATATGGAAACAGAATCAAATTAAAGAACAACGCAAGCTTGGATTTTAA
>PVKV010035767.1:0-16285 GCA_004027835.1 Alouatta palliata
AACAGAAAACCAAACACCACATGTTCTCACTCATAAGTGGGTGTTGAACAATGAGAACACAGGGAGGGGAGCATCACACACTGGGGCCTGTTGTGGAGTGGGAAGGATAAGGGAGGGATAGCAGGGGGTGGGGGGATTGGGGAGGGATAGCAGGGGGTGGGGGGATTGGGGAGGGATAGCATTAGGAGAAATACCTAATGCAGATGATGGGGGGTTGGATGCAGCAAACCACCATGGCACATGTATACCTATGTAACAATCCTGCACGATCTGCACATGTACCCCAGAACTTAAAGTATAATTAAAAAAAAAATTAAGTTCTGAAATTCAAAATTTAAAAAAATCAACTTAAAAAAAAAAAGAAGCTGTCAAAGAAGAGGAGTGTCAAAGAAGATGGTTGTCATTAGCCAATCTGCATAGTGTTCAGGAGAGGCTGCGGGGCTCCTTAAGTGGGTCTCATTGAAGTCACTTCCAGCGCCTTGGAGATGGGTGTTGGCAGCCTTCTTAGAGTTTCATTAGGTCGTTACTCCCATGTGCATGTGGAGGAGGCAATAGCCAAACAATCTCAGAGAGCAAATGGCCGGTACCCGAGGCAGCTTTCTTCTCACATTGTTTTTGCTCTCCTTATTGTTTTGGGTTTTTCCAGCTCTTAAAACGTTCCTCAAGTCAGGTCTGCAAACTACATGATTCCAGGTCCTGTGAACGCTCCTGGGGAAGGGAACAGAACCAGGCGGTGGTCCGCTGTATGCAGAAGTCCTGAAGTCAACAACTGCTGCTCTCAGGTTACCAAGGCACCTTGCTCATGCCGACTATGCTGGTGGCAGCAAAAGGGATGGAGACAAGACTACTCATTGCCTCCCTTTAGAACACTCCAGGACGTCACGAAACAGTGCACTACAGCTACTGTTTCCACCCTCTGTAATAAAATATAACAGCTGGTTCACCACTAATAAAGGGTCCAGCAGTGTTCTAAGTCTTTATATATTACCTTGTTGAATCCTTGATTTAATATCTAAGACGTAGATATTATTATTCCTGTTTTGTAGATAAGGGAGAATGTTGGACACAAACAGTTCAAGTGAAGGAGCTGGAATTTGGACCTATGTCATCAGAGTTAGTGTATTATGGAAAGATTTTTATACTTATACAACAACCCTCTTTGTTGAAACTTGTTTATATATCACGAATGATTATAAGGCTGAATTTGAAGAAGTTTAAAGTTGTCTCTTTTTAGACAGTCTTGCCCCGGTGCTTAGGCTGGAGTACAGCGATGTGATCTGGACTCACTGCAACCTCCACCTCCTGAGATCAAATGATCCTCCTGCCTCAGCCTCCCAAAATGTTGGGTTTACAGGCATGTGTCACCACGCTCAGCTAATTTTTGTATTTTTAGTAGAGATGGGTTTTACCATGTTGGTCAGACTGGTCTTGAAGTCCTGGGCTCAAGCGATCTGCCTGCCTCAGCCACCCAAAGTGCTGGGATTACAGGCATGAGCCACCACTCCTGGCCAAGTTAAAATTTTAAGAAGTATTGATCCTCAAACCTGAAGGAAGAGTTTCTTGAGAAGTTTCGAAATCATTTGCATTTAACTTTTCAAAAACACTTCCGTAATATAAAGACAGGCAAGGTGATCAGAATTCCCTTTTCCCATTCCAGGATGCACTCAGCATTCAATGGTTTATTCAATAAGACAGCCATGTTTTATTCAATAACGAGGCAAACAACCAAGTCCAGGTTGAAACCTATTTTTAAAGCTTTCTTAGCAACTCTCAAGACACTTTTCTTTTTCTCCCTTCCCTCCTTCCTTCCTTCCTTCTTTCCTTCCTTCCTTCCTTCTCTCTCTTTCTTTCTTTACTTCTTTCTCTTTCCTCTTTCTTTTTCTTTCTTTCTTACCTTTCTTTTCTTTCTCTTTCTTTCTTTCTTCCTTCCTTCCTTTCTTTCTTTCTTTCTTTCTTTCTTTCTTTCTTTCTTTCTTTCTTTCTTTCTTTCTTTCTTTCTTTTTCTTTCTTCTTTCTCTATGTGTTTTTCTTATTTATTTATTTATTTATTTTTGACACAGAATCTCGCTCTGTTGCCCAGGCTGGAGTGCAGTGACACAATCCCACTGCAACCTCTGCCTCCTGGGTTCAAGCAATTCTCCTGTCTCAGCTTCCCCAGTAGCTGGGAATACAGGTGCATACCACCATGCCCAGCTAATTTTTGAATTTTTAGTAGAAACGGGATTTCATCATGTTGGCCAGGCTGGTCTTGAACTCCTGACCTCAGGTGATCCACCTGCCTTGGCCTCGCAACGTCCTGGGATTACAGGCATGAGCCACCACACCCAGCCTCAAACCACTTTTAAAATCCCAAAGTAGACACAAACTGAGGCACAACATAATTCTCAAAGTTGTCATTGTCACCATCAGGAGATGCAGCCTTCCTGGAGCCCATGACATATCCTCCTTTAATGCAGTTGTTTGGTTAATTGGCATCCAGTGTGCCCAGCTAAGTAGTCAGTTTTTTTGCATCAGGCAAAAAGCACTGGATCTGAGAACTGGATCTGCTAAGTGACCTTGGAGAAATCAGTTATTAACCTCTTTGAATCTCATGTGTCTCTAGTTTTAAAATGGGACCAGCATCACCTATATCATGAGGTTGTTGTGAGGACTGCCTGAGATGATCTGTAGGCAGGCATGTTTTTGTTCATTTTGTGCTGTTATAACAGAATGCTGCAGACTGGATACTTTATAATAAACAGAAATTTATTAGGCTCACAGTTCTGGAGTCTGGGAAGTCCAAGATCAAGGAAATGCATTTGATGAGGGCCTTATTTCGTCATGCCATGGCCAAAGGGCAAAGAGAAGGTGAGAGAGAGCAAGAAGGGAAGGGGGCCAAGAGCATCCTTTTATTAAGAGCCCACTTCGGCCCTAATTAACCCACTCCCACAATAATGACCCCAATCCATTCAGGAGAGTGAAGCCTGCACGACCTAATCACCTCTGGAAGGTCCCACCTCTCAAAACTGCTGCATTGGGGATTAAGTTTCCGACACAGAAACTTTGGGGGAACACATTCAAACCACAGCAAACCACCTGCTAAGTTGTGTGCAAATGTTGTATGTTGTTTGTCCCAGTTAAGGCTTAAACAGCATTGCTCCTTAGAGAAAGAGCTTCAAAGAATTATGCTCCCAGAAGTGGGGACGCCACAGGCTGCCAATATACAGGCTGTCTTTCTTCTCAATTACAAGCACAAAATGACCAGAAGAGCCACCTGTCACTTAGTATTAGCATGTACAAATTTGTATTGTCACTTACCTTGTTAAAGTCTGCACTATTCAACCTATAGGGCAGAAGTTTTGGTTAATTGTTTCATATCTCCAGTACCTTCAATGGCTCCTGCAAAGAAAGTACTCAGAAAACACAGGCAGCTGGGAACATACATTGAGCACAAACCATTTGCGGGGAACTGTTCCAATCACTCCACATTGATTAATGTACGTAATATTCACAACCAGCCTTTGAAGCTGGGGCTATCGTTATCCCTATTTTGTAGATGGGGAGATGGAAGCAAAAGAGAAGTAGAACCTCACATAGGTCAGAGTCAGGGCTGAGATGTGCGCACAGATTCCATAACTGAGAGCCCAGAGTCTAAACCAGTCTGCTCTGTTGCATTTTTTTTTTTTCCTAGAAATCTTGCTCCGTCGCCCAGCCCAGAGTGCAGTGGCACGATCTCAGCTCACTGCAACCTCCACCTCCCCAGCAGTTCTCCAGCCTCAGCCTCCCGAGTAGCTGAGATTACAGGCACCTGCCACCATGCCCAGCTAATTTGTGTATTTGTAGTAGAGACAGGGTTTCACCATGTTGGCCAGGCTGGTCTCAAACTCCTAACCTGAAGTGATTGGCCCGCCTCGACCTCCTTCAAAGTGCTAGGGTTACAGGCATCAGCTACACTGTGCCCAGCCTGCTTTATTGCTTTTTAAATGCATGTTCAGGATGAGCACCAGCAGGCAAGAAAGAAGGGAAGACTTCTGCAGTACACCTTTTTTTGTCTGTAGTAGGTTGAATAGTATATCTGAAAATTTACATCCACCCAGAACCTCAGAATGGAAATAGACTCTATTTGGAAATAGGGCCTTGGAATATGTAATTGGTTAAGATGAGGTCATACTTGACCAATCTCACATGTGTCCTTATAAGAAGGAAATTTGAATGCAGACACACAGGGGAGAAGGGCATGTGAAGACAAGGGCAGAGATTGGAGTGAGGCATCTACAAGCCCAGGAATGCCAAGGACAGCAGCAAACCACCAGGCAGTGGAGAGCGGCAGGGAGCAGATTCTCCCTCAGAGCCCCCAGAAAGAATCAGCCTTGCTGACATCTTGGTTTGGGTCTCTGGCTTCTAGATCTGTAAGAAAATTAATTTCTGGGTTAGGTGTGATGTCTCCTGCCAGTAATCCTAGCGCTTTGGGAGGCCGAGGCTGGCAGATCACGTGGTTGGGAGATTGAGACCATCCTGGTCAACATGGTGAAACCCCGTATCTACTAAAAATACAAACATTAGCTGAGTGTGGTGGTGCATGCCTGTAATCCCAGCTACGCAGGAGGCTGAGGCAGGAGAATCGCTTGAACCCAGGAGGCAGAGATTGCAGTGAGCTAACGCCACTGCACTCCAGCCTGGCGACAGAGCGAGACTCCATCTCAAAAAAAAAAAAAAAAAAAAAAGAAATTTCTGTTGTTTTGAGCCACCCAGTCTGCGATGTTTGTAATGGCAGCCCTGGGAAATCAATACACCTTCTCTCTCTCTGTTCTCTTCTTTCCAGTGAAGTGAAGGGAAGTATTGCACAGATGACTCAAAAACATAAGAATCTGAGGCTTTGGTGGGTTTTAGCTTTGCATGAGCTCATTTCCTTTTTCTCTGATTAAACCTCATAGAAAACCAGCCCACTCAGATTAAGAAAGAGTGAGAGGGTCCCGTGGGCCATTATCTCTTGGTAAAGTGAAACCAATCCCAGAAGGCAGACTGCTCGAAAAGCCCATCTTCATTAATCAACCAATAAGGCCGTGAAGTGGAAATGTGCACTTCCTTTTGCCTCTTTTTTTGTGGGCAGAACAAGGGAGAGCTAGACAGAGGCCATCCCAGCCTAGGAATTCGAATTGGTCTGTGAAAAGGAGAGAACTGTAATTTCAAACGTCTGCTCTGATGCTTTGGGGTGGAGTCCTGGATCAAATGGCCAGTCAGCAAAGTATTTCACTGACAGCACAGTTATGTGCTGAAGTTTCGGTTTAGGAAGAGGCTGAAGGTTGCTGAATTTTTTTGGCGTGACTCAGAAGAAGAAATTTTGCTTAGATGTTGCCAAGCAGCAGGGAAAGAGGAGCACAGTGTGAGGGGAGAGGTCCAGACACGATTCAGAAAGGCTACCCTGAGATGTCCCTGGTTGATGGGCTTGGCCATGGGTCTTTAAAAAAGAGACACGGCAGATATTCTATTTAAAGTTGGCTATGTGATACTATGATGTAACTA
Source organism: Alouatta palliata (assembly GCA_004027835.1). Lineage (NCBI taxonomy): Eukaryota > Metazoa > Chordata > Mammalia > Primates > Atelidae > Alouatta > Alouatta palliata. Next base: position 5,503 of record PVKV010035767.1, read on the forward strand.
CCCACCCTGGTTGCATTAAATCTTCACAAAAAGTTTTCTGAATATACACCCCTCTATTAATCATCTTATGGGGAGAGGAAGTGTCCTCAGGGACACAGTGGGAGGAACCAGCAACTGTTAGCCTTTTTTACCATCTACTGCCCTTCCTCTCTTCCCACTTCTGTGAGCTTGGAATTTGCCTACTTTGAATAAATCCTAAAGGGTGCTGAAATCAGCAAGCTATAGGATTTGAAACACCACTACCAGGCTGCTCAGACCTATGTCTTCCTTGTACTGAGGGCCAACTACAGGAAAGGCATCCTGGGCTGCTCATGCCTGTAATTCCAGCACTTTGGGAGGCTGAGGTGGGAGAATTGCTTGAGCTCAGGAGTTCGAGGCCAGCCTGGGTAGCATAGTGAGACACTGTCTCTACTAAAAATCAAAACATTGGCTGAGTATGGTGTCACTCACTTGTGGTTCCAGCTACTCTGGATGCTGAGGTGAGAAGATCACTTGAAGCAGGGAGGCTGAGTGTGCAGGGAGCCATGATTTTGCCACTGCACTCCAGCCTGGGTGACGGAGCAAGACTTTGTCTCAGAAAAAGGTAAAATAAAATAAAAAAGGAAAAGCATCCTATGAGGTGTACCAGGGACACAAAAGCTTATAGGATCTAACCCTGTTGCTATAGACTGAATGCTTACGTTCCACCAAAACTCATATCTTGAAGCCTCATGCACAATGTGATAGTAGTTGAAGTTGGGGCTTTTGTGGGAAGTCAGTAGGTCACGAGGGTGGAACCCTCATTAGTGGGATTTATGTCCCTATAAAAAGAGGAGGAAACATGGGAGTTTTCTCTTTGTTTTCTCCCCTGTGAGGATACAAAATGAAGACAGATTTCTGCAAACTAAGAAGTGGGCTTTTACCATACAGAGAGTCTGATGGTGCCTTGATCTTGGACTCTCCAGCTTTCAGAGCTGTGAGAGATAAATATTTGCTGTTTAAGCCACCCAGACTTAAGTAACAGTCATTTGTTACGGCAACCTGAACTGACTAAGACACCTGGCCTCGAAGAGGTTCCAATACTGAAAGACAAAGGCAAGAGTAACTGCAATTAGGACTGCCCTAACAAACAGCAGTTTCACACTTCAGAGCAAGAAAAAGAGCACTTCTGGCCAGAGTGATCAAGGACCTGAAGTGAGATATATAAGGTAATCTTCCAACAGACAGAGTAGAGGTATATGGCATGTCTCTCTCTTAAGTATACACACACTTCCTTTTCTTGAGTGTTACTTTTCCCTTTTCAATAAATCTCCATAAACAAAAAGGATCGAGGTGTAAGGGTATGTGTGTGTGTGTGTGTGTGTGTGTGTGTGTGTATGCATGTGTGTGCACATGTGCATGCTTGCACACACACATACATCCTGTCTTCCAGGCAGGCCACAGAAGGCACTATTTACACAGCATATAATGTGAACGGTGCGATCTGGAATTGCACTGCAGGTGGTTCTGCTTCCGGGCCTAGTTCATGGTACTGCCCAACAGGTGAGGATGAAGTGCTCTAGGGGTACCCGGCCTGACAGTTCTACTCCTCTCAGTAAGGCAGTGAAGGATGAGGTGGCAGATCTTTTCGTTAGCAATGGGTCAAATGCAAGAAGATGAAATGTTTGTTATAGGCATAAATTAAAGGCCCCATACTTGGTCCAAAGAGCCAACTGAACAAACTCTGCAAGAAGTAGGAGTAGCAGTATACACCAGTACTTGTCCATGAGAAGCTCATACTGAATCAAGGGAAGTGATGGGGGGAGGCAGAACTGGGGCTTAAAAAATGTGGTGCATTAAAAGCTAGTGTGGGTTGGGCGTGGTGGCTCTTGCCTGTAATCCCACTTTGGGAGGCTGAGGCGGGTGGATCACTTGAGGCCAGGAGTTCAAGACAAGCCTGATCAACATGGTTCAAACCTGTCTCTACTAAAAATACAAAAATTAGCCAGTCATCTTGGTGGGTGCCTGTAATCCCAGCTACTTGGGAGGCTGAGGTGGGAGAATCACTTGAACCCAGGAGGTGGAGGTTGCAGTGAGCTGAGACTGTGCCACTGCACTCCAGCCTGGGTAGCAGCAAAACTCTGTCTCAAAAAACAAAACAAAACAAAAGCCAGTGGGATCTCAGGCTGCATTAATAGAAAAATATGTATAAAATAGGGAAAGCAATTCCAAAATTGCCAAAGGGAGAACAAATTAATTAGGTATGCAAATCCACTACTCTTGTAAAAGGTTTCCAAAAACTGGGTTTAACACTCTTTCTGGAAACACATGCACTGTCTTGCATTGAGTTTAAACGGTGAGTTTCAAGAATATATAACATGGATGGGAAATTGAAAATGAAATAGAAGATACAGTAGGCAGGGTACACTGGCAAAGAAGGTATTTGATGGAGGATAAAATATTGAAAAACTCATTAGAATTTAAAAAATGTTTTCACAGTGAATACATAAAACTTTTGTAATTAAAGTTAGATTAACTTAAGACAAGGGAAGTGACAGGTTCTATGTCACACTGGTCAAACCATACTGGAAAAAGGAATTTGGTTGGCACAATACAGAAAAACTCGACATTTGCAGGAGAATGGCTAATATTTGGGAAGGTCTCAAAACTGTATGATGAAGGCTGGAGAAAGGATTGGGCACGTTTCAACCTGGAGAAAAGGCTTTTCAATGATTGGAATGCCACAACTTTTGGAAGACAGAGTCTGCTTACTCTAGATGGCCTGAGAAACACAGAGAAAATATTAGAGTTAAATTATAAAGAACAACTTAAAGAATAAACTGCCTGGCTAGGCGTGTGGCTCATGCCTGTAGTCCCAGCACTTTGAGACTGAGGCAAGAGGATCACTTGAGCCTGTGAGGTTGAGGTTGCAGTGAGCCACGAACACATTACTACACTCCAGTCTGGGTGAGGGAGAAAGACCCTGTCTCAAAACAAAAACAAAAAACCGAAAAGCAAACCAAAAGAAAATTCACTTTTTAATAGTCTCTTGGAAAATAGTGCCTTCATTTATTTAAGTGGAGCATTGAAACTTGATCATTGGAAAGGTGGTTAGGTTACATAAACTTAAAAGTGACTTTGCATCCTAACGTACTATGGCAGACCCCACAGCCATAGTCCCTTCTTGTTTAGGCAGCATGTTCGGGGAAGAAGGACCTATCCCCAACTCAGGGGTGGGTGCAGTGAGGGCAGGATACACCCTGATAGGTCTTAGTCGGGTACATGATTTTTTCTCTTCACCACTGATTGGTTCAGTGGCAGGCACGTGGCTAGTTACAGCCAATAAGACGTGGGGAATTCAGCTGGGTTAATTTCTAAGCCTTCTCAGAAGTTAACTTTGCTCACTGATAAAAGGAGGGAGAACAAGGAGGCCTCCTTCTTTTTGTTGACTTTAATAGATTATGTAAAAATATGCCACTTAGAAGTCCAACAGCCGTCTTACCACTGTGTAGACCGAAGCCTGTCTCTGTGATGAGACCCTCATCAAACCTGGATCACCAATCTCTGATTAGACATTTCATTTTGTGAGATGATTAAAGATCTTTATTTCTTAAACGACTGTTATTTAGGCATGTCAGTCGTCCCTGCAGCCAGATGCTTGCTAACTCACCCAAACTTTATGAGTCTGAGAAAATCACTAACTTTGGGTTGGAATATTTAATATAATACATGCCTTCCTGAAAAGATGCATGCAAATAAAATTGCTGTAGGTTGACTGTTATTCCAAATGCATGAATGAAATTAGTATCCAGAGAACATCTTGAGTATTGGGTTCCATTGTAGGCCCTGCATGTAAAGAGGAAGCTGAAAGTTTTCCAGAGGAAAACACTAGGATGATGGGAAATCTGGAACTCATGTGAAAAGGGACTGGGGGAGGCTACCCTGAGAAGAGAAACCTAGTACTTGGTGGTGGGTGGGGGAATAGATATTTGATAGCTTTCGGTATAGAACAAAGCTTTAATGTATTTGCTATATAGCTCCGAAGGCAGAACTACGTCCAGTAGTAGGAAGTACAGGGAAGCAAATTCCAGTTTGTTGTAAGAAAGAACTGTCTAAGAACTAGCGCTTCCAACAATGAGCTGGGAGGCCTTAGGAGATGTTAAGGTCCAGGTGAGCAGTCAGTCAGTAGCAGGCCAGCCACGTTGTTCAAGAGAATGCCAGCCTTCAGTAGCACTGCATTAGTTGATTCTGGAAAGTGCTTGGAAACAGAGTGTTCTTTATTAGCACTATTTTGCAAATGGAGAAACTGAGGCTTAGTGAGGAAGATGACGTGTCCAGGGTCTCACAGCAGGCTGGAAGCTGAGATGGGTCTGGGAAGTGAGTGAATGTGGAGGCGGAATGGCTGCATATAAACCTTTGAGGATGCAGGACTGGATCTTGGAGTACACTGGGAACTTTGGAATGTGAACTTTGCAGAACTCTGCACTTTGTTTCAGACACCACAATAGCCACACTGAGCTCTCCAGGCTTGTGATGGGAATTCAGAAAGCTGCCCCCTACAGGCTTCAGTCCGTCATAAAGAATGAGGCTTAAGCAGTAAGAAACAGGAACGATGCCAAATCACATCACTGATACAGATCCATCCGAAGGGACTCTGGCCTGTACACTGCACCAGGCAGGTGATCCAGCCCCCTACATCAGCCCTGCTAAAGTCTTGTGGACACAGAAGTAGAAAAAGATCCTTTTGGTGCAGCTAGTAGGACAGACTTCATCCTCACTTGAACCAAACCTGGCTGCAGAAAGGGGCTTAATGAGGTTCCAGGCAGCCACAACGGGGGCAGGTTGCAGTCTCTAAGAAATAGACCCCGAGACTCTCTGGACTTGGCACACAGGTCCACTGGGGAGTGCTTTGAGAACACCTCCTGCTGGGGAGTGAGTAGGGCTGAACTGGGCAAAAGGAGAAGCTGAGATGTGGTTGCAGCAGAGGCCTCAGCTGGTCCTGCAGGGAGCTCTAGAGCTGAAATGTCCCCGCAGAGGTGTCTCAACTGAGGCAAGGGGGATGGAGCTTTGTATTTCTCATCAAACTGTCCTTGGGTGCAGGCTGCCCTCAGAAGAGGGCGTAGGCTTGAGCAAGACCATGCCCTTCAGCAGAAGGCAATTCCTGGAGTGGGATGGGACTCAGCTCTGAGTTGTCAGTAGCCAACACTCCCTGGAGTTGGGGGAATGAGAGAGTAAAGTCCTGAAGGGGCCAGCCTGGCAGCACAACATGGAATTGCCAAAGAGAATCACTTCCCTCTGCCAGCTGAACGGTATGGCAGTGTGCCACGCAAACCCCTTCTGTTTCCTCTGGGGAGCCCCCCCGGCATATGATGAGGACTCTGTGGCTAAATTAATGCTCCAAAGTGCAAACTCTATGTGGTGCAGGGACCCGGGAGGGCATCTGTAGGACAAGCTTCTTTCCCCTACAACTCTACAAGCAGAGGAGGGGATGTAAACGCTGGGTGCCCGCTTCCCACCCCAGGGCCCCAAAGGAGCGCCAGGCAGGCTGGTGGCTGGGAGTGGGGACACTGTCAAAAGGAAACACCCGCGTGTTAACAAAGCTGGTCAAGGTCGGAGTCATAGATTTTGGAAATTTGGTGATTCCCAGCCAAAAGAAGTGCGTCAGACACAATGATCCGACACGCCCAGGATCAACATCCTCTGGGAAAGAAGAGACTCAAATCAGGCCTTTTTTTTTGTTTGTTTCCTTGACTAGGTGGGATGCCTCATGGCAGGATGTGGCTGCGTCAGCCATCAGGGAGCCTCTCTCAGCCTGACACTGTATATAGCACGGAGCTGTGTACGGAAGGCCCGTGTTGTCTCTGCGCTGTACTGCCAGACATGCCCCCTCTTATCTGTAAGCTCACATGAGCCAAGGTCACCCCATGCTCTCTGCATCTGCATGACACCTCGCACAACTCAGAAGGCCTATTTCCAATCTGCCAGCAGACTCTTCCTCCCTCCCTCACAGGGTGGCTATTCTTAGTTGTAAGGAAACAGATTTTATTTTCTCTAAGCAGAGTGATGGGAAGTTAAGTACAAGATCTCCTAACTTTTTTTTGAGATGGAGTCTCGCCCTGTTACCCAGGCTGGAGTGCAATGGTGCAATCTCAGCTCACTGCAACCTCCACTTCCGGGGTTCAAGTGATTCTCCTGCCTCAGCCTCTCAAGTAGCTGGAATTACAGGCACATACTACCATACCCCGCTAATTTTTTGTATCTTTAGTAGAGACAAGGTTTCACCACACTGGCCAGGCTGGTCTCAAACTCCTGACCTCGTGATCCACCTGCCTCAGCCTCCCAAAGTACTGGGATTACAGGTGTGAGCCACAGCACCTGGCCAAGATCCCCTAACTCTTGTCTGAGCTGCCTGAACTGAGGGCTAAGGGAGGGCTTCTCTTATGGAGTCTTTGGAGGGGTGGGGGATGGTGGCCTCAGGAGCTTCCACTGAGGTTCCAAAGACAGGCTGTGCTTCCTCAGCTCTGCACGTTCCCCCAGGCCGTGGGGATTAGGGCAGAGACAGAGACTGAGTCCCTGGCCCAAGCTGCATAAATTCACTTTCGTGGTATTCACCTGTGCCTCCCACGCAACTCCACAAGGTGAAGACCAGGAGAATTTCCACTTGACCGATGAGGACAGTGAGGCACAGAGAACTCAAGCTCACACAGCTTAACGGGGGAGAGGAGAGCTTAAGCTTCAGCAGTGGAGTGGAGCTGGGGTTGGCACACGGTCATCTCAAACCTGTGCTTAGAGCTGCTGTCTTGCACCGTGGGTCAGGACCACTCACCAGTGACCTGTTGGAGCAATGGCTGTAGTTTCCGGGCTATTGGCCAAGCCAGCAGCCCAGAGACTGAAGGGCAGTGAGAAGGAATGGTGCCTGGCACCCTGGGACTCATTCCTTGGAGGGAATGAAACCAGTTTATGAAACAAGCACAACTTGACCGGATATGAGAAAAAGCAACTTGATTCATTCTTGCCCTCCTCAGGAAACTTGAATAGTGCATTTCCCACCTCTAGAGGGAATCTAAGACAACATTCATTACGTTTCCAGAAAAGTTTAGATAATTGAAGGTGAAATCCAATGTACTATCTAAACTCTACATAGTACCTGGTTTAGGGCACCCTGTCTTTCCCCAGTGTATTAGTGTCTAATGGCTGCCATCACCAATTACCACAAATGTGCTGGCTTAAAACAACAGAAATGTATTCTCTCACAGTTCTGGAGGGGAGAAGTCTGAAATCCTTTTTCCAAAAAGGTCATGTAGATAGGTTCTGGAGGATAGGGTGTGAACATGTGTTTTGGGCGGGCACCATTTAACTCATTACACCCAGCTGGGGCCCACTTTCGTTTGGGAAGCCTGCAGAGTGTGGAGGCGTGTGGGTGGAAGGTTCGTCTTTCTTTGCCTTGCTCTTGGCCCCTACATGCACTGGCCCAGAAGCAGGGTGGAGAGGAAGGCAGGGGGCAGGCTGAGCTGAACCTCACTGCTGCCTATACATTCCAAGGCTTGTGCCGTTGTACATGGCAGGTATTGGAAGTTGATTTTTACTACATGGAGCATGTTTGTGGGTTATTAACTCCCACTGCCCTCTGCCCTCTAATTTCACAGCTGGGCTATGGGAAAGACACATGCATCCCTGGCCCACGCGATTCTGGAAGTGCAGCTGTTCCCATTGTAGCCACCTCCCACCACTGTCCGCCCTGGCAAGAACACCACCCCCAGCAACCTCTAGATTACCCAGGTAGGAATCAGATTTCAGTCCCAGTGTTCCTTAAACACCAAAAGACAGCTGTCCAGGCTCTGTGAGAGTTATCTGGGAGTTCCCTCCCACTTGGTTCAAAGTATGCAGGAAGAACTCTGCTACGCCATGGAGGAGGAAAATGCGCAGCAGATCAAAGGTTCTCAGCAGAACTGCCCTCCCTACGTGCTCTTCGGCCTCCAAGGGATGCTTCCCCTTCTGACTGATAGCATGGAAATGGCTGTGGGATGTCAAGATGAGGGTGGGTGTGGATGTGACCTCATATCCACTCAGCACGTCCTGCATCGAGGATCCACCAGCTGCCTTTAAGATCCGGCCGTATTTGGCACCTAGTTTATTGTCCTCAGACTTTGGGATCACGGCCCTGAACTCCAAGACATCAGAAAAGGTCTATTTTCACACTACGTTTAGTAAGTTAATGGGACTATTTCCTGTTCTCCCAAATTGGATTTTCACATAAAAGACAAAGAAAATGAGAAATTGCTTAGATACAACAAAGTGGCACACGCATTTCTGTCTTGGTAACTTCTATAAGATAGTTATTGATGAATATGAGAAAACAGCAATACTAGAACAAATTTATTCAGTAAACATCTATTGTCTGCTTACAGGTGCAGAGGCTGGGAGGCTGGCAGTCTGGATTTCAGGAAAAGGAGACAAAGATGTAAGTTATGTTGTACCGGCATCCAAGCCTTATCTGCTGGTGTTTCCATCATTTCTGAAAATCCACTGTTAGCAGCAAAACTTTTGTGAGGTCTGATTAGCATGGCTTGGTGTCTCAGGTTAGCCAGCCTCTACCAAGGCTCCGAGGAAAGGCACATTTCATGTTACTTCCAGTCCAGCCCCTCTCTCTGTGCCTTGGTTGAGTTTCACGTCTTCCTCGTCTTCAGCAGAGATGACTAAAATAACCACCTCACAGCTCCTACTGGTTGCCATCTGTGATGGTTAATACTGTCAACTTGATTGGATAGAAGGATACAAAGCATTGATCCTGGGTGTCTCTGTGAGGGTGTTGCCAAAGGAGATTAACATTTGAGTCAGTGGGCTGGGAAGGGCAGACCCACCCTTAATCTGGTGGGCACAATCTAATCAGCTGCCAATGCGGCTAGAATATAAGCAGGCAGAAAAATGTGACAGAGAGACTGGCCTAGCCTCCCAGCCTACATCTTTCTCCTGTGCTGGATGCTTCCTGCCCTCGAACATTGGACTTCAAGTTCTTCGGTTTTGGAAATCAGACTGGCTCTCCTTGCTCCTAGGCCTGCAGACAGCCTATTGTAGGACCTTGTGATCATGTGAATTAATACTTAATAAATTCCCCTTTAGGTATATATCTATTTCATTAGTTCTGTCCCTCTAGAGAACTCTGACTAACACATCATCTCACACCCCAGCAACTTCTGTTTGGCAGCCAGATCCTTGGTCTGTATCTGCCAGGGTCCTGACAGGGAGCAGAATCCCGTTCAGTTGGTTTAGTGGAAGAGACTTTAAGGAAGGAAGGGAGGAATTGTTTACAGAAGTAGAATCAGGTCAAGGGCTCTAACAAGGACTGTGGGCACAGAGACTAGCATGGGAGGAAAACATCTTCTAGGCCAAAATAAAAAAAATTGATGAGGGGAGGCCCTGAAGCTGTAGAGACAGTGGCCCAGCAGGAATGGTGTTTCGCATCTACAGTGAACACTTCTGAGTCCCTGTCACATCCCCTCAGCCTCCTACTGACTTCAGCTGCAGTTGCCATCTCACCCTGACAGCTTTCCGCTGAACGAGAGGCAAGTGTCCTTCTGATTTATTTCCAAGGCCTTCTCTAAAGCCGCACCTGCTTGGCTTGCTTGAAAGTGCAGCTGGAAAACCTGGAAGCCACAAAGCCTCTGCAGCACCAGCAAACAGCGGGTGGGGCACAGGAGCCAGCAAATCAACCTGCAGCCTCCCGTCCTTTCCACAGAAATCCTACAGGCGTTCTGTGCATTTCTCGGAGGTCCCCCAGAGGCAAATTCCAGTAGGTTCCTCATATTTGATTTCCTTGTCTCTTGTCTGACCTTCCCTACTCCCCCATTCTTGGAATCACCTTCCAAATAAATCTCTGGAGCCCAAGTCCCTGCCTTGTGCTCTGCTTGCCGGGGAGCCCATCTAACCTGGAGAGAGTCACAGCTATGACCAGAGTAGAGCCCTAAAGCAGGGAAAGTGGGGGTGAGGATAGAGTGGAGGGGGAGTGGGAAGAAATATCCGTGCACCTCTCTTTCTCTCGATCTGAAAACTTCTACTTGTGTATCTAATGGGTTCAATGAACAGAAAGCCAGCAGTGAGCCTGGGAGTGCAGTCTTTGGGGGTCAGCTTCCCAGACAGAGTGGAGCAGAGAAAGAAAGGGAATCTGGCAAGACAGCCAGAGAGCAATTGGCAAATTTTCTGAAACACAGACCTTGCCACGCCACTTTTAAAATAATCCCAATAATATTGATTATGATGTTATCAATAATGGATGGCATTTCTTAAGACCTTGTGTGCTATTATAGATTTTTTTTTTGAGGGTGAGAGATGATTTTTCCTTTATTTAGCTTATTAGCATAATTTGAAATCAACCTAAACAACTGCTTCTTTTTCAGCATTCTTGAATTTTGTAGTATTTTCAGCATCCTCCTGAAGGCTGACAACCACCAGGCAATTAGTTTTTGATCTTTTTGCTTGAATTGCTGTTGTTTTCTTTTTATTATTATTATTATACTTTAAGTTCTGGGGTACATGTGTGCTATAGCTGGCCTAGAGTTAGAACCTGAGCAACGCCATTTTATAAAAGACAAAGCTATGTTTTAAAATAGGTTGCAACGGCTGCCCCACTCTCCTCACAATAACTGCTGGCCTTTGGCTTCTGTACATAAAACTGCTAGTTTGCTCTGCAAACTAGCTAAAGCTATCTACCTTTCTTATCAGTAACAGCCAGAATTGTCAGCCTTTGTAACTAAAATAGCAGCCCAAGCTAATTCCATCCTGGCCCCTGTGCTTTGTAATAAGTAACTAAGATCTGTTATTTCCTCTG
>PVKV010035768.1:0-16279 GCA_004027835.1 Alouatta palliata
TATTCAAGTTTTACTTGTCAATTTTTTCAAAAATTTAAGAAAAGAGTTACAATATAGTAGTTATTTATTAGTTGAATGAATTACTAGTATTCTAGGAAACATAATCCCACAGGCTTATAAGAATATAAACATGAAAGGGCCTGTTAATCTAGCAAATAGCATTTTTCAGTGTTTTTATTAAAGCTCATAGTAAAAATAAAAAAAAATAAATAAAATAAAAAAAAAAAAAAAAAAAAAAAAAAAAAAAAAAAAAAAAAAAAAAAAAAAAAAAAAAAAAAAAGAGTTGGCCTGACAATTTTGGAGAGCAGAGATTTTCAAGGAAACGCCTTCTGTGCGTTGCTTTCCCAGGGCTCCATCTGCCGCGTATCTACTCAGCCAGATGTGAAAGCCAAGTCCTCTCTCTATCTCTCCCACCACCTGTGTCTTTTCAGGGCTCGAGGGTGGATGGGATGACACTCCAAAAAAAGTTTGGGAAGATTTCTTTGTTGGTAGCATAAACCAAGTTTCCTTGGGGAACTAAGAAGCTGCAGTGAGTTTACAAAGCATTCACATTACCTAATGTGGTGTGTCCTATGACCTGGAGTGAGCACTGGAGAAATGATATGGACCCAGCTGACAGATGAAGAAGGTCACGTGAGTTTTCTAGACAGCAGTGTAGAAAAGTTCACAACTGAGATTTCGACCTCTGTCTTTTGACTCAAAGGCCACCACATCATACTGGTCTGTAAAATATTAATATCCTTTTCTATGTATCTAGAAATTTGAAATCTCCCTAAAAGTCATGAGTTGTAACAAAATTATACTTGTGCCCCCAAAATTTATACACAAAAAATTAATAAGTAGCTTTAAAAACAAAAGAGAAAAGAAATTGATAATTTAAAATCTCTATATCTTTTATTCACAAATGCTCTGTGAGGCAGGCAGGGAAAATTCCTATTATATGTCACTCCATCTAAAAACTATGTCTGGTGAAAATACCCATTGCTTCCCCGTACATGGCCATTATCTCTAAATGAGCTTAAGTGGACACCTCAGGTTGTAATTGCACCAATATTTGGATAACCATATCATTTCTCATTAAACAAGATGTTTGATAGAAAAAAAGGCACTGTTAAACCTGTGACTCCTGTGACTCTTTACCTAGAAGATGCAAACGATGGGTAGTGCTAGTCTATAGGCTGTAGTGCACTCAGTCAATCTCAGTCAATGTAATGCAAGGTCCATTCATCTAGTAAGCCTTCTTTGTTGTGGTAGATATTACTAAAGCTCATCAGGACATCAGTATTTCTGACTCTCCTCCCTTTCCTGGCAGGTGGGTGTCCGCATTTCCCAACTCCCCTGCATGAGCTGGAATGGGAAGTGATATCTGTCATTTCCGAGTGGAAGTACTTAAGAGCAGGGACACAAGTCTTCTGCTGTGCCCATCGTGGAGGCAGGTGTTGGAACAGAGGTGCCACAAGAACGCCAGGGGCACTGAGCCACCCTCTGCAACAGCTGCCTGAAGAGCTACCAGACCCACAGTAGGCTTCCTGTGGATGAGAAAAAAGTTTTTTTTGTGTTAAGCAATTGAATTTTGTTGGCGTTTATTGCCACAGCTACCTGACTCATTCATTCATTTCTGTCTTCGCCATGACAGGAGTTTTTGGTCAACCCCAGAGGCTTCTGGGTTCCTGGGCCTGTCGTAGAGTTGCCACGAAGGAGGGAAGGAGGTGGCCAAGGGCAAATGAGATGGCAGGTTCTTCTCCAACCAGACGTTCACTTTTATCTCATCTATATATTGGGGTCCCCAGGAAGAATACTTTTGAAAGCAAAATTCCATTTCTAAAAAGCTATTTGAGAGTCACTGCATTATAATAATTTCCTCTTAACTCTGCCTTTCTGAAGCCCTAGGATTTTCTTCCATTCTTGACTTTATGACCCAGGTTGAATCCATGTTTTTATTAGAAGCAAGACTTCAACCCTTTGGAGTTTAAAGCCCACCCTGATGCCACACTATCCTCATCTCATCTGCATTCTCTGCCCTGGCTTCTTGTTCCAGTACTTCCTGTGTAATTGCAGGGCAGTGAGGCTGGAAGCAGGGAGGAGTGGAGATCAGGGAGATACCCAGGATTGAGACTTGGATTTGAGGAGGGAGGTTAGTGGAATGATGCCTTTAGTATAAAATTATAGAAGTTTGGAGTTGCCTAGAGGGAATAGCACATTGAACACAGGGCGCCTGGAGTGCACTTTCGTATTCACACTTCATGCAGTGAAACAGGGCTCTGTAGGAAGCCCCATGTGCCGGTTCTTCTCTGGACTTCACACCTTCTGTTTGGAGGTGTGGGTCTGGTGTGGTGGAAGGGAAGGGATGGGTAGTGGCTCTAATTAGCTCTGGATCACAACAAGCCACAGCCCTGCCTCTTTTCAAGGGAACAATAACCGGAACCAGAGGACAATAGGACTTTGTCATGTGTGTCCTGAGGTGGAGGAGGTAGCTGTGCTCTCCTGTGCTTCCTGGGTGGACGCAATGTCATCATTGCCTCAGAGCTAGCACTGTCACTGAAGGCACCGGAAATACAGCAGGATTAGCTCTCTCCTTCCCCTCATCTTCTGCTTAGCATTTGCTGGATATCATTAGGTCCTTTGGATGAACAAAGGGACTAGACGGGAGGGGGTATAAAATGGGATAAGACTGGGTTTCTGACATGAATACCACAATGCAGTCTTCGTACAGGCTGAGAATAACATGGCACAGAGGCTTTTACAGAAGCGTTACTTGTGTATTGCACCACAAGCTGCAACCCCCGCCTTCTGATCTGGCCTGGCAGCAAGTGCATTCTGTACATCTTGGAATAATCTCCCGCTGCAAGCAAAGAGTCTAGTGGCAGAAAGAAGCTATGATGAACATTCACCTAAAGAACGGAGCAAAAACCTCACTGTTGGACTGTTTCAAAATTGTTTTTTTTTTTCTTTTTCTGCTTATAGGTCAGCTGTTAGTCCCAGCCTCACATACAGACGCACACCTTTGAGACTAAAATAGCCAGGACTAGGCAATGCCACTGGTTGTCTTAATAATTGCCTTCAGTCATTAAGATGCCTGAATTGGATTTTTTTTTTTTTTTTTTTTTTTTTTTTTGAGACAGAGTCTCACTCCGTCACCAGGCGCCAGGCTGGAGTGCAGTGGCGCGATTTCGGCTCACTGCAACCTCCGCCGCCTGAGTTCAAGCAATTCTCCTGCCTCAGCCTCCCGAGTAGCCGGGACTACAGGCGCGCACCACCATGCCCAGCTAATTTTTTTGTATTTTTAGTAGAGACGGGGTTTCACCATGTTGACCAGGATGGTCTCGATCTCTTGACCTCGTGATCCGCCCACCTCGGCCTCCCAAAGTGCTGGGATTACAGGCGTGAGCCACCGCTGAATTGGATTTATCACCAATGATCAGATCGATTACTTGGTGTTCAATTGCAATCTTTCAGTCTTTCTGTACCTCCACTTCAGTTATTTCATTAAGATGGATGGGCTGGTAATGCCACCCCTGGGGGAGGTCAGGCTAGAGAGTTCTGCCTGAATGGAGCCTTAGGGATAAAAATAAACTGAGCATACAGGGGCAAAAGAATAGAGAAACAGGATTCTCTGTTCACGTCCCTTGCTGCACAGGGAGCCACTTGGTCTGCAGCTGGTGGTGACAGCTCACACGGGGGCTGCGGGACTTACGCAGGACTCCCCTCACAGGGTGTGCATTTGCTGCGCGTCAACGTGGTTTCATGGAGGGCATGGAGATCTTTAGAGCTGTTTGTCCCAGACCCGGCCTTTTTAAACGTCATCTTTGTTACAAGTTGGGTCTCGGTCAGTCCTAGTAGGTCCATCTCTGCTGTGATCGGGAACAGACTTCAGTGGAAAAACTAAAACGTCCTTCAGGTCGGTGGCCTGTGCCTGTGCGTCCTGGTGAACCTCCTGGAGCAGTTACAATAAGACAGTGCAGGGAATAAACAGCTCCTGACCTCGTCTGTTTTGTAATGATTGGCATCCACCAGCTTGGTGTTCTAGCAAGGTCTTTGCCGACTGCTGGCCTTGCAGCACTCTGACTCATCCTCAGCCCACCTACCTCTGCTTCGGCCCCCTGCGGACCCTTGCTGTGCAGCTAATTCATGACACTGTTGCTCTCACCCTGCAGGATGCTGGGACCCCAGGAGGCTTCATGCTCCCCAGTCAAACACAGTCCCTCTCTTGCATGCATTTGTCACATTGAGTGTCCCCTTCACTCTAACTTACTTTATGATTCCAGCCTTTGGCAGTCTGGGGGATAGTTTTTGGGGCCTTGGCCACCCCAAGAGGATACCACATGTGTCTCCAGGGATTTAAGTAGAACAAACATTTCCAGCTTCTTCTTTGCAGAACTGCTTCACTCAAGAGTAGCCCTGGGCTTTATGGGTCTATTCAGGACATTTATTCCCAAACAGCTGGCCCCCCTGCACTGCGCTCTGCATGGTGACATGCTTCTGGGCACCTTTCGATGTTAGAGGCAGACTTTCATTCACAGTATAATTTAAAACTTTGTCTGGATATCATAGTTCTCATTGTTCCTTTTCTGGAATCCACAGTAGGGCAACTCTGGGTGAATAACCTCCTTGGACCTGCCTGGGCCCCCAGGCCCACTCCCTTAGCACAGGGCCCTGTGGGTGGCAGACAGGCCAGGCCAATGTGCTGGACCTTTCTTGGGAAGTAGAACCTGGCTACTCCCACCTGTGTTCCTTGACTCATCTGTTCTTTCTATTCAGTTATAGACAGATTTCTTTTTTTTTTTTTTTTTAAGGAAGAAAGTGTTTAATCTTTATGATTCTAATTCTTTCACTCCAGAGCCTGAAAATATTGATTGCAAAAAGCCATTTGATGCTCACAAAACCTACAGAACTTTTTAATGAGCTGCCAAAAGTCTTTTGTTGTTTTTTTAAACCACAAAGATTGTGTTTTACTGAATCTGAACAGCCAGCCTTCTTTGGGAAAGGTTAGAAGGTTGTTTGAACTGAGGTTTTTCTCAGGCTGAGGAGGGAGATGGTTGCTTTACATGGGAAGAAGCAGGAGAAACCTTCTGTCTCTGGGCCAAGGGGCTGGTAATAATTAGGGCAGATTCCTGTATCTGCTACCTGCCAACACTGGTCTAAGTGTGTTACGTGTATGTCATCCCATAGAGCCCTCCTTACACCACCAGCAACCAGGAGGAGGGGGAGTGTCACCAGATGGAGGCTTGACAGCCCCTGACCATACGTGCAATTTCAATTTCTCTGATTGAGGTGATATAAAAAATCCAGTTCCTCTTGTCTCACGGTTCCAGTCTTATAAATAACTATTTTTTTTTTCCTGAAAAATAGTAAGCATAGTTTTAGAGAAGGTAGGCCACAAAGAAGGCTTGGGTTTAACCAACCTTGACAGTTTTCAGCCAGGTGACCTCGGCCTTGGACAAGGCAGTTTCTGTTTCTGAGGGTTGTTTATTCATGGCACAATTCCTGAATGTCTTTCTCTGTAGGAACTGTGCCGTGTTCTGTATAGCTGCTTGACAATAATGAGCATCGTGACCGTTCTAATGGCAGCTACCACTTCCTGAGCTTGTCCTGTGTTTTAGGCACTGGACTCTTTTATATGCAACTTTTCATTCGGTTCTTCCATAAATCATTAAGATAAGCAGTATCAACATGGAGAAACTAAGGCTAAGAGGACTGAATTGACTTTCTGAACAGTTACACAGCTTATAAATGACATAACAGAGGCAAATTCACTTCTGCTAGACTTCAAAGTCCATGTTATAACCACCAAGTCACCAAGATGACTCATGTGGTAATCCTTTGTTCACGGGTTCCTCAGAGCTTAGAGGAGAGATTAGACCTCTATGTAACTATGGTTGGTGTCCTTAGAAAAATATTAACTTATCAGACAACAGATACTAAGATACCAAGAATTCAGACTACAGAGCAATTGTTTCCAGCTGTGGGGATCAAGGAAGACTTTGTAAAGAAGTTATTATTTAACTTGGAAACCTGGTTATCATTTGTGAAAGACATATGTGTTCAGGTATTGGCTAGAAAGGGGCCTCTTTCATTCTGTGTGTTCCAGCAAGCACTATGCTAGAAATTGGTA
This sequence comes from Alouatta palliata, assembly GCA_004027835.1. Classification (NCBI taxonomy): domain Eukaryota; kingdom Metazoa; phylum Chordata; class Mammalia; order Primates; family Atelidae; genus Alouatta; species Alouatta palliata. The sequence goes on from PVKV010035768.1 coordinate 6,113, forward strand.
TGGGGCAGAATAGAGATACAGGGGAAGAAAGGGTTGGTTCTGTCTGGCTTCTAGCATAATACATTCTTAGTCAAGGTAAGCATATGAATTTAAATATCTATCTTTGCCATCTACATCTATCTATACCTTCATTCCTGTATCTATAGCTCATCCATCTTATAGGGCTTAATTTCACCCTGGGAATATGCCCCTCACATGAAGACATGAATATATACTGTGATGCTTTCCACAGCATTGTGTGTGTGCTTGTCAGGGCCTGGGAGGGCAGAGAGCATGATACACAGATGCACACTGCTGTCGACCATGCTGCAGGTACAAGCTCCCAGAGCAACATGCATGCACCTTAAAAGCATAGTGCTGAATGGGGGGGGAAAGATTCATAATTCAATACTATTTATGAAGTGGAAAAATGTACGTACCCCAAATAATAATGCATATTTTATAAGGGCATTTACAGATGAAAAGGCAAACACTAAACACACAGATCTGATTGCCTGTGGATGGGGGATGGGAATGAAAAATGGGACTAAAAGGGATCACTAATTAAATCAAGGATTAGCCCAAATCAAGGATGATAATGTCTCGTGAACTAAGCTACATAACTTAACCCTGTGAGATTCATGCTTTCCACTCACACCTGGCTGGGATGGGAGGGGCATCAGGAAAGCCTGCACCCTGATGGCAGGTCAGGTGTCCACTGTCACAGGTGTCCACTGTGTGTGCAAAGAACTCCGTGATCTTCGGACATGGCTCTGCTCCCAAGAGCTAGACAATATGAGTAACAAATAGACCCAGGGTCTTAGTGACTGAATACAACAAAGAAGAGTCTGACCTGTTATCTGCATGTGTTGAGTCAGAGAGAAAAAACAAAAGTCCTCACCTGAAGGAGAGGAGCGGAGGTGGGAAGTTCTCAGAGAGGGGAAGGTGGGACAGAGACAGAGCCTGGGGAGAGTCTGTGCACAGGGCACGTGCACTACATAGGAGGATGGAGGAGAACGTGACCCCAAGGGAGTTGGGTAGTAAGTCAGAGAATGCTACCTTTCTACGAAGCTTCCAGTGTGTTGCTCAAGCAGAGGTGGCCCCTTAAAGAGGTTGCTCCAGGACAAACACTGCATGCATTGGTCCAGGATCCAGATGATAAAATTGTCCAGTGATCATGAATGTATCATCATTTGGCCTGAAATTAGTTTCCATGCTTTGCTAACCCAAGGGAAGTCAAAGGTTCACTGACACCATGCAGGGTGGAAGTGTGTAGTGGGGACAGTGTTCTTTAATCACATCTTTCTCTGCTATATGAATGGTCAAATTTTCCCTCTAGGTAGTCAAGGCACCCAGCTAGCCGGGTGGTTCACCTCAGATAGCAACACCAGCTCATCGGACAGCTCCCTCAAAAACCAGTCTGACTGGCACGTTCTTAAGTTGACTTCTGAGTTTTCTTTTTCCACAATTGAAATTAGAATTGCTTTTGGTGTTTCCTCATAGAGCTCATCTCTTTTCCTTAAAGAAAAATGCACTGAATAGCAAAGACAGGAGGATGCTGGCATCTTCAGTATCAGCAACCGAGAGAGTAGGAGGTGATAAGGTCAGTGAGGAAGGGCCAAGGAGATCACACAGGAGATGGTGGCCACTGCAAGGTGCTGGATTTCGTCTGAGTGAGACAAAGTGAGAATGCAGGGTTTGGATCAGAGGAGTGACATGATTTGACCTGGGATTTAAATGAATGTCGGAAAATAGGGACCATGTCTTAGTCACTTTTGTAATGCGAGTGTCAGAAAATTCTTTGGCACCTGAGAAATGCTTAACGAATATGAGCAGAATTGTAGTACGTTGCTAAAAACAAACAAACAAAAATTTAAAAAGCCACCGTCCCAGGTCATCAATAAGAGCACAAGTTGTGTTTGAGGGAGAAGATAAAAAGATTTATTGTATTTATTGTTTTAAAGTCTTAATATTTACATTCTGTCCAGGACTTAAATGCCCACATGCCAATACAATAGCTCAGCCTTCAGAGGGTGTCCAATGACAGCCAGCTTTTTCTATCATATTGTTAAAACTTCCTACAGCTCAAGAGTCTCTGTGTCTACCTTGCACCTCTACCTGGCCAGGACTGACTGGCTTTCAACAGTTTAGTTTCAATCTTGAGGTTGTGAGAAATATGAAGCAAATTCAGATGTGAATTACATTGGTAATCCAGACCATTATTATTATAATCTCTAGGAAATCATGGAGCCAAGAGAGCTTTCTCATTGAGTAACAGAAAACTTTTATCCTCTATCCCCGGTTGACATACTTTCATGGAGAACTTGTCTTTGATCTGCCGTCTTTGTTTTTTATTTGTTTGGGATGGGTTTGTTTCTTCATTCATCAAGGCTGTAAGCTCACTGAAGACGAACTTCAGGAAGGAAAGCAAATGAAGTTCTGATTGTGAAGTCCCAGTCTCCTGTGGCAGTTCTCGAACTGCCCTTTTCAAAAGGGTCCTAAGTACTTCAGTGAGCGTCTAGCTGGGGAGTTTGCAAAAGGGGTAGCCTGGAGCTTGGAGATTTTAGATTTAAACATAAGAGTTTCTGCCTCGTCTTTACTACCCATCAGCTGATGACCCTGGGCAAGGCAACTCATCTCTTAGCACAAAGCGGGACAGAAGCATTCGCTGAAATCCATTCATGGGCTCACGCTAGGCCAGGTGCTAACAACGCACGATAGTCTAACCTATATCACAACATTGTGAGTTGAATATATCTCCTTCTTACAGGAAAGGCAACAGAGCCTCAAAGAGCTTCAATAAGTGGCTCAAAGACACATGGCTGATGAGTATTGAAACTAGAATCAGCATGCTTTCAAAGACCACACACTTGCCCTGCCCTCCGAATCTAGGCTTATTCCTCTGCAAGATGAGTTCCTTAGTTATCCTTCAAGGTCTTTCCAGCTTCAAAAATTTGTGATTGAGTGAGGTTGGATTCTGACAGCACAAGAATTCATTATATAGTGCTGGAACTCAACTGAGTTCATAGCAACTCTTCTCTTTCTTCTAACCAAGACTTTCCATTTATAAAAGCTGGTCCCCACCTCCAACATGACACCACAGCCTCACTCACTCCTCATCACTGTTCTTTGTACCACACTAGAAATTCTTGCTTTCGTCTCCCAAACTTGCTCATTTGCTTTTCTCCTTCTGCAGAAAACTCTTTCTCCTCTTCTCTCCACCTATGTTTTTCCCTCCTCCAACATAGCTCTCTGAAAAACTTACCTTCTCTTTTTCCAGGCATATCTCATTTCTATCTGAAAGCTTTCCTGGTTAAATAAACAATTTGAACAGGTTTGGAAAAGTCACTTCACTCTGCACTTAGTTTTCATTTGTGAAATGAGACCACTGCATTACATAGTCTCCCTAGGTCCTTCTAGTGCCAAAATTCTGTGATTACAAGTAAATCTCGAATGTCTTTCTTTCGCCTGTATTTTCTTAGCAGCTATGGGCTTTGTTTCTACATTAGGTCAATGTGCAGTCTCTGTTAAACTTCTTTGTTTTTATTCCCGGGTTTTTGCTATATGCAGCATTTAGGTAGTTCTAAATGAACTGTAAACTCTTGAAAAGAAGGAATCTTGTGACTTCCTTTTTCCTAACCCCTCCACACCTATCCCTGGTACACAAGATTAATCCACAAACTTAGGGGTTATTCAAATAATGCCATCAACTGTTGGACAGATGGCAAATCCCATCCACAGCCTTGTTTTTCTGGTGTCCCTGTCATATTCTCAACATTCAGCTTTTTCAAAAATATCTTTAGTTACTCATTAGTCTGAGAATTAGGCCTTAGCTGTGGTCTATTCTATGAATTGCTCTTTCAGTAGAAACTAACTGAATCTGTGTCTATGCCCTTAATAAAGAGAAATTTAGATGGAACTATCCCCTTGTGATGTCCTCTGAATTTCAGAAATGAAAGTTGGGTCTTCTCAGTCTAAGGGAATGCATAACACTTTCGGAGTTATCAGGAACCTGTCAGAACCATTATGGTTAGATATAAGTGTTTTTCTAAATGCTGCTATTCATGGAGTCTGATGTTTGTATTGGAGTGGTGGAAGACAATATTTATGTAGTCATTCATTCAAACATAATTTTATTGAGCACTTACTATGTGTCAGATACTGGGGTAAAAGGATAAGTATAACTTGGTTCTTGCCCTTAAGAGGTATTTGGAAAAAAAGGAAATGGGTACTAAAACAATTACTGTAATGCATGGAGATACACTGTTATAATGTACATGAGTATATACAGATAGGGAGGGTCTCCAGGAATAATAGAGTCTAATCAACTTGAGTAATCAGTCTGTTTTATGGCCTCCTGCCCTGCAGCCTGTGTGGAATGCAGTCACCTTGTTGGTTTAAACCAGCTCCTGACAGACCCTGGCAACTTAGAGATGAACCTGAGTGAACTTTCCTCATCACAATGCCAAAGTCTCTGCTCGGTGAGGAGCTATATCTGCATTACCATGACATGCAACCCATGCACTGGCATGATGAATCACCATGTCTATGCAACTGGGACCCCTCCTCTACCTGCCATGATGCACCCTCTCCCTTCTCCATTGCCCCATAAAACCCTCCTGTCACCTGTCCTCCGGGAGACACTGCTTTGGAGAACGCTCCTAGTGTCCTCCTTACTTGCACCAAGTAATAAAATTCTTATTGATCAAAACCTGCGTTCTCATAGAGTTACTCAGCTGAACACATTTTTATTGAGGGTAACAGAGGTCCCGAAGAGCTAGGAATTGGATATAACCAGAGGCATCACAGATGATGCCACAGAGTATGTGAATTTAGGGCTAAACTTTAGTAAGACTTGGCAGCAAAAGGCAGAGGGCATTTCAGGGAGAGGAACACCCAAAGGCAAGTATGGAGAATGAGGGCATGGGTGAAGGGACTGGTGAAAATCACATTAAAAGGTAAGCAGGGGCCAGAGAGTGAAAGGCTTTAAATGTCCTACAGAGGAAGCTCTATGCCAGTGGCACTCCGGCTGTAGTGGGCTGAAGGCTTATAAAGGGACTTGACTGAACATATAGATTTCTGGGACCTACTGATTTAATTTAGCCGGCTTGAAGTGGAGCTTAGAAATCTGCATTGTAAGCCAGCCTCCTGTATAATTCTGATGTAGGCAGTCTGCTAATGATCTTGTGCAGACGTTGTTGCTGGCAGAAGAATGACATACAGCCCCATGCTGGGGCTTAGAAAGACAAGTCCAGCAGGTGAGTATGGCAGCTGAGTTGAGAAAGAAAGGCCCATCGTGGTGTGGTCAGTTTGCATTTCGTTGTGATGGTTCATGAGAAATGCCCAATGCCTGAACTGTGGCAGCAGGCAGTGGTAATGCAGAGACAGAGGTGAGAACTCTTGCAGAGGGAGAATCCTCAGAATTCAGCAAATCAATGGAAGTTGAGGAGAGAGAAGGGGAGAATCCCTGGTGCATTTAGTAGTTCTTACAGGAGTAATTAGAGTCTAGTGCCATTAACGCAAAGTAAAATGTGTTTTAGGGAGAAGATAAAAAGATTGGATTGGGGCATATTGAGATGTTGGTGTCAGTAGAAGCTACAAATAGAGATTTAATTCAGTTCTTCTTCAGGTTTGCTTTTGGGGAATATGAATATGCATAGGGGATAGCTGAAACTCTGGGATTCTATGAGATAAAGTGATAACTTTGGGATAGAGACCAGAGAAAGTCAAAGACAGCACCTGAGGCACCTTTGCCTCTAAGGGAAGAGAAGATGGGGCAGGACCTATAACTCATATAGGTGAGTGGAATCTCACCTAAATTAAGGGGAGGGGATAATTTAACTGAGGGCTTTTTCAATGTCAGGCTGGGACTGAGGCATAGGTTGCCCCCTAGAGGCAAGGAAGGGAATTGTGGGGAAGAGCCAGGTGAGCTGAAAGGCAGAGGGGAAAGTCCACACACACAGATGAGGACTAAGAAGTGGATAATGGGTGTGTCAATATGTGTCTGTGTGTGTGTGTGTGCACATACATGTGCGTGCATATGTACACCTGGGTGTATGTGTGGGCATGAAGTTTGTGTTCATTATGTGCTACATGTGTAAGTAAGAGCCTTCTTTGTGACAGGCATCTGATAGTCCTGTGAGTGAGGTGGGGGAACTGTAGCCAAAGTATGCAGAACACCAAAAGGTCAGGAGTCAAAGGGCAAGGGAAGGTACGGGCCAGAAGCTGTGGGGCGGGGCTGGAGGAACCCCCGGGAGTGGCGCTGACACACACTGGCGGACTGAGGGAAATTGAACGTGGCCAGAATGAGACACACAGCAGAAGACACCAGTGTCAAATGCATCAGAGGGATTTAAAAACTGAGAAGTGGCCTGGAGGTTGCCCTTTGGAAGGTTATTGGTGACCTTTGACAGGGTGGTTTCTGTGGGGTCTGACTGAAGAGTGAACGGAAGGTGAGAAGGTTGAGCAAAGGGAAGGAGGGAGTCCGTGATCCTGAAACTAGAAGTGGCGATGATATGAGATGAGGCCGTTTTGCCCATTAAGCATATTGGTGCATCTTGAGGACTTAAAAAAGATTTGTTTTGGACAACCTGTACTTCAAAAATTAGTCTTTTTCCTAAGAGGATAATAAAACTTAAAAGTGCCATTACATGTTTTTCTGCGATATTTAAATAGCTTTTGATCCTGTCTGTTGTTATCAGTTGCTTCTCCAGGAATTGGAGGCCATTGGCAATAAACCAAGTAAATATTCGAACACAGAAAATAAAATTGCTCTTTACTACTGAAGTGTTTTTTATAAATCGCTCTCTCATGTTAACGCAGACTCAGTGGGTGTATATGTGTGTCTGTATGTGTGTTCACACACAAATGTAGATGTAGGATGTCTGTGTGCGCATGTAATCAGCTAATATTTTTTACCTTCTGTATGTTAGGCAGCGTAGGTGCTGAGCATATACCAGTCAACAGAATAGCCCCAGATTAAGCTGATTATTACAGTGAGTTACGTAAGTGCATGGGCAGATCCTTTCACGTTGTGCTGGCAAGGGAGGAGGACTACTCAGGAAAATAGGGTAACTTAATGGGCCAAAAAAATTTTAAAAAATCAAGATGCCATCTATTTGTACATAAGGATGATCTTATGCAGTGATGTGCTGGTAAGCTAGCTCTTTGGGAGGTGCAGGGAGCCCTGATATGTAGCATTTACCAGTTACTGTGATGTAAATATTTTCCCCCGGGGCTGATTTCAAACCTCCAACTTGATGTCATTGAATGAAACTGAAGGAAGAGATGTGCACATTGGCTGTAGCACACCAGCGTGAGCCAGCTCCAGCACACTAACCCTTTGTGTAGGCAGGGTAAGAACAATGGTTTCTTTCATTTATGGAGCTGTTTGAAGTTAACCAGGTGCTTTGACATCTTTTCCTTTACCTGCTCATCAGCCTGAGTGTGATGTTAGAGGACGTGATTTGAAGAATATGGAAAATCTTTTTGGCTAGCCACAAAGCCCTACATTACCACTGAGGTAACTCTCTTTGGTATAATATTCATGAACGAAGACCACGTCTTTTAAATAACAAAATACAAGATACATAAATGCTGTTATCCCAGGGTGAGATAAGAAAGATCTCAATTACGGGATCCCATTAGAGAAAGAATTCCCAAAAGAAGCCACAGAGAAGGAGAGTGGGTAGATATGTAAGGAAAATGTTCAAAAGAGAGATCCAAGGGTATTAAAGACATTTTTTCTATGTCATAATTTTGCTTAGGGTAGGCCCTGCTCCTAGATCATAGATCTTAGCAAAGATAGTTCATGCTCCATTATCTGCTCTAATGGAAGAAAACTGGGCAGTATAATTCAAAACGATGAACAACCTTGAAAGATATGTACAATTGGATTTTTAGAGAAGATAAGGACTGTTTCCCGGTATCTGTAGCATCCTGTGAATGGTTTACCTATTCTCCCTCCGAGCTTAAAAAATCTACTCATGACAAAGCGTACTGCAGGGAATTGACAAGTGTCACATAATCACTACCAATCTAGACTTTGTTGTACAAATGAGTGTGGGATTGGAGTGGTTATATTTCCTTATAAATAATTTAATGAAGTATCATTTTAGAGTTAATTCTAATTAAAAGACTAAAAAAAACCTCTCATCCTATTGTCCTAGAAATGAAAATACTTTTCTGACGGAAACATAATTTGATTATAAGGTTTAAAGTGCACTCTGTGTGTGTGTGTGTGTGTGTGTGTGTGTGTGTGTGTGTGTGTGCGCGCGCGCCCACACACACACACACGCACATGTGCAGAACTTCAACTGCTGCTGACTATAAGAGAAATCAGCATCTGGCCACTGGTGGTTGTGGGCTGTAATGACTTGGTGACAGTTGATGTATTGGTGGCCTGCCATGAAGAGAATGGTGGGTGTGCATCCTATCAATTTTATGAGCATATTTTCCCTCTACCAGTAGCAATAGCTCAGCATTCTATTTGCCATTCCTGGCCTTGAAAATAGGAGTTAATAAATGACAATAACTTCCAGCACACAAATCTTTAGCACACCAAGCCACATGCTTTTTCCTGTCCTGCAGTTTAGTTTCAGTGAGGAGAAAGAAAATTTTGAATCGCTCATGGAAGTGGTGGCAGCGGGGGTATTGGAATGTCAGCTTGGATATGAAATGCAAGCCAAATGGTGGCCTCAGTAGAAAAGGCTGACACTTGATGGCTGCAAACCATATGCTGAAGTTTCTTTCCTTTGCTTGCCATTAAAAAAATTTTTTTTTTATTAGCTCTGTAGTCCCAGCCACCACCAATCCAATCAACGACCAACTTTGATTTTTTTCTCTTCAGTGTATATTTCTTCCGTTTCCTCCTTTTTTGCTTCCACTGCATTCTGGGATTTCGTTACCTCACATAGGGATAAATGCAAAACCTTTCTAATGGTAATGATAATAATCACAGGACCAGTACTGAAATCCAGGGAGTGTTCACATTTGGCTGAGGACGTCCGCCTAGCTTGCCTCATTTAATCCCTATAGCACTCCTGTGATACTGGAAACTGAAGCTCAGAGTGGCTAAGTGATGTGCCCAGGCTTACAGAGGTAGCATGTGTGGGTGAAACTTTACTTTTTGCCTCCAAATTACGTGTGGTATTCCCTACTCAGACTGTCCCAGCCTCTCTTTGTGCTCTTACTCTCCCCTTGTTCTCATAAAACATATACACAGTTGCTGGAACAATTGTCTCATAAACTACTTTCTGTGAGAATCCTTTTCCTAACAGATCCAGCTCAACTCCTTTTGCCTCTTTGCTGAGGTTACCCTGAGCACTGAGGTTATGTGTTAAACAACCATTGGCCACTGGCTTCTTCCTACACTGAACATCAAACTTCTCTAGCCCATGTTGAGGCAAGGAGCAATGAACATCCCCACATTTTTTTCACAGGAGCTTATCAGTCTTTTGGTCATGTGACAGTAGGTACCGATAGTACTGATAGGAAAGTTATCCATCAGAAAAGTCCTGTAATCTCTGTTTAAAAATATTCTTTTGTTCATCTCCATGATGAAAATCTACTCATCCTTCAAGGCTTATATCAAGAGCTATTTTTTTCTCATGGGATATTTTTCTGATTCTCTGATCAAACACAATTGCCCCATCATTTGAGTTGTTTCTTGTGTTGCAATTGTTTTTACTGTAGTATGCCCTTCAGTAATCTGTGTAATCCTAAGAGTCGGGGAAAAAAGTTCACAAATAGAAGATGCTCAGCAAACATTTGTTGAATTCAATTAAAATTAATTAGTTTGAAAGCACTCTAATTACAATAGGTGGCCTTTTATCCAGTGTTCTTGCTACCGTATTTTTTGGTTAATCAAAAATGTTATGTTAACATGGACAATCATTTTACAAAAAAAAACTGTATATACCATAAACCCCATTAACTTAAAACCTACATTCACTTGTCAGATTTGTAAATGTGGAGTCAAGGATCCTCTTTGAATTTCAATTTGTTGACTCAGGTTCCTGGTTTTCATTCTTGCTTCAGTGATATCCATAATGAATAATTTGACATTTGCAATTTGGGTTTCTTTATCATGGAGGGAGAGCTTACAGACACTTGGAATGCAATCTGAGTGTAGTAACTATTAAAAAGTTCTACCAGGTTGGGCAACATAGGAAAACACTGTATCTACAC
>PVKV010035769.1:0-16281 GCA_004027835.1 Alouatta palliata
AGGCGGGTGGATCACGAGGTCAAGAGATCGAGACCATCCTGGTCAACATGGTGAAACCCCGTCTCTACTAAAAATACAAAAATTAGCTGGGCATGGTGGCATGTGCCTGTAGTCCCAGCTACTCGGGAGGCTGAGGCAGGAGAATTGCTTGAACCCAGGAGGCGGAGGTTGCGGTGAGCTGAGATCGCGCCATTGCACTTCAGCCTGGGTAACAAGAGCGAAACTCCGTCTCAAAAAAAAAAAAAAAGAAAAGAAAAGAACTTTGGAGTAAGATAAATCTGGTTTCTAATGTTGGCTAGCATTTGTACCAGATATGCGATCTTGGGCAAATTACTTAATCTCTATGAATCTCTGTACTTGGCTATGCAACAGTGACTTAAATAGTTTCTGTCTCTAAGGATTGTTGTGAGAGTGAAAGAAAATCCTATATATTAACATTAACAAGTTTAAATGTATACATTTTTAAATGTTACTGTTTTATTTCTGCTACTAATATTATTACTTTCCACCCTTCTGCCTTTGAAATGCTACATAATCCAAAACTGTCTCCTAATTTGCTTCAGTTTAAAAATTTTTTAAAAACTGACTAGGTACAGTGGCTCACTCCTACAATCCCAGCACTTTTAGAGGCCAAGGCAGGTGGATCACCTGAGGTCAGGAGTTGAAAAGCAGCCTGGCCAACACGGGGAAACCCTGTCTCTGCTAAAAATATACAAATTAGCTGAGTGTGGTGGCGGGTGCCAGTTATTCCAGCTACTCCACAGGCTGAGGCAGGAGAATCGGTTTAACCTGGGAAGCAGAGATTGCAGTGAGCCAAGATTGTGTCACTTCACCCCAGCATGGGTGAAAGAGCGAGACACTGTCTCAAAACACACACACACACACAAACACACACACACACATATTTAAAAAACCTTATCCTCTATATTAATTGTAATTTAAGTGGGTGAAACAATTCTCTAAAAGCTTAGTTAGGATTCCATGTGAAAGTATGCTTAAGTAAGCACGCTTAGCATATATAAATAGCAGTTAAAAGATAAAATCCCAATATTAGCCAAGATTGACACAGGTATTTTATTTGCATGTATAACTCCTCAGATTTCAACTCACAAGTCTTCGATCAGAGTGACACTTGTCCTTTAATCTTTAAGCTAGTGAAGTTTAAGAATTGGATATTGTCATATGCACGGAACTAAATTGAAGTATCTATCCAGTGCTCAAGAATGAGAATGACAAATCCACTCTTAATTTCCAAATCCTCTTTGGAGCAGGAAAAAAAGTAAACACCACATCATCTTTACCCCGTGCTCCCAAACTAGGCTGCCCAACTAAATTGTCCTGAGACTTTTCAAAAAAAAATAGAGTGAATCTTTGCCTTTTTCAAACAACTATATCTCTCTTAAAGTTGTACTGGTAAAAGGTGGTAGTGTTAATAGTCAGAGTTAGTATTAACTGGCTCTCTCACTAGCTGTGTATTTCTGGGAAAGTTATGTAACCTCACTAAGCCATTTATGAAACATTAATAATAATATGAGTATCACACAGTGTTGTTAGGAGCATCAGATAAAGCAAGGCCTATTCTGTGCTTACCTCTGTGTCTAACACAGAGGGCCCATCAAAGTCCACTGCCATTCTTGTTATAGTTCAGGAACTGGAGGTGGTTGACTCTCTTCATGGCTGAAATGTTTCTAAGAAAGCAAGAATCATATTCTTACAGAACTCAATGGCATTAGCAAAATATGGGTTCAAGAGATTGTAACTCTCCCCTTGTTTTTCACTCTTAGTAACAGATTAGTACCAGACATGAAATTGAACAGGCAAGCACTTAAGAAAGGATCTTTCAATAACTGGCAATCTCAATACAAAGCTGAGGTTTCTATTTCATTATGTTCAAGTGACCTTGAAGAAAAGGGATTCATAAGGGATTTTTAAGACACCAAACAAAACTGAATCCCTCCATTCATTTCTTTCTCCACTTTTCAAAACAAAGTCTCCTCTGCCTTTTGTACCACAAGTCCCACTTTTCTCCAAATTAAGCGTATCCTATCTGAATCCTTGTGTATCAAACCTAGAGTTTTTCATTAAAACAGTAAAACACAATTTTAAATTTACTCTTCCAGATTTCAAAATAAACCATGTTCCCCCACTAACACTTGATGCTTTATTTTCATTATTTCCAAGAACTATAGATCTGTAATAAAGTTGCATTATTTAAGTAAAAATCAAAGCTATTTGCTTGGGCTGAAATTATATCACTACACCATGCTGATAAAAATCACTGTGGCCGGGTGTGGTGGCTCACGCCTGTGATCCCAGCACTTTGGGAGGCCGAGGTGGGTGGATCATGAGGTCAACAGATCGAGACCTTCCAGGCCAACATGGTGAAACCCCTTCTCTACTAAAAAATACAAAAAAAATTATCTGGGTGTGGTGGTGCGTGCCTGTAGTTCCAGCTACTATGGAGGTTGAGGCAGGAGAATTGCCTGAACCCAGGAGGCACAGGTTGCAGTGAGTCAAAATCGTGCCACTGCACACCAGCCTGGTGCCTGGTGACAGAGCGAGACTCTGTCTCAAAAAAAAAAAAAAAAAAATCACTGTGTTCATTAACATTCTATTTAGCACTTACATATTGTTTTATAACAGAAAAGCTGTTCTTATCTAATAAAAGCACTTCATGAAATAACAAACACTTCTGAGTCATGGGTTTTATTGGGGCAAAAATATTGTAAAACATTGCTATAAAGATTTTAGAACTTTAATTTCTAAAGATTTTAAGACTATATGTAACATAGGTAGCATGTTCCTTCCATTTAAATTGTAAATTTAAGCTTTAATTGACATTTTAATGATCTAAAATATTCAGTTTGAATGATGATGAGACTAGTTATATTTTCTAATATGAAAAGAGTTTTAAATTTCTTTTCTTTGTGCCTTCTTACAGGCATGGTGACTTTGTGGTTCAGGATCTATCTATTTTTAAGATGAGCAAAATGCTGTTCAGAGAAGCTAAAAACTGCTATGGTGACTTTATAAGATATTATTAAAAGTTTCTTTAAAAAAAATGATTACTGTTGAAATTTGACCATCGTCAATGTATGGAATAAAGCCAAACAAGATTAATAAGTCCACAGGGAAATAGAGATAAGTCTTTTTTTTAGAATCGTGGAACTCACTAACACTGTATTCTCAGAAAAATGTAGCATGCAGTTTTTAAGTCAGGGATATTGGTGACAAAATTATCTGTAGAATTCTGCTCCTTCTCCATTACTCTGCCATTCCTACACCAGGGAATGTGTCCTGGAACTGCAGACATAAACATGGAGTAAATGGCACTGCCATCTAATTACTTTCACAAACCAGAAATCTGGGCATCACCCATAACACGTTCCCTCCTCTCATTTTCAATATTAAGTTGATCATCAAATTTTTTTAACCCTCTCTATGAAATATCAGTCACGTGTTTCCATTTTTCCCCATTCCCACTGCCACTATCCTAGCTGAATCCACATCCATTTCAGTTTCTGAACATCTGGGCTAGTTCATTCACCAAAACATATTTTACTCAGCAGTTGGAGTGACATTGTAAAAACGCAAATGTAAATCAATTACTACTACCCAACTCCACCAAATATATACATAAAACTTTCAATGGTCATCAGCATTTACAACTTGTGTACATGTTTTTCTAATATCTTGTGGTTCTCCTTCAGCATCTTCATTGTAATTGCAATTAATTTTATATATGTTAACAATTTTTTAAGGGACAGAGTTTTGTTATATTGCCCAAGCTGGTTTCGAACTTCTGGCCTCAAGCAATTGTCCCACCTCAGCCTTCAAATTAGCTGGGACTACAGGTTCTTGCCACCACTCCCACTAATGATGTTAATGATGATTTTAATAAATCTCTTCTCAGTGCTGCAATTATTAAGACAGAATACCTGAATTCAAAAGCTCTGTGCCCTTCAGGAGTTTAATAAACTTGGGATGTGCTTGACTTCTCTAAATTTCAGTGTCTTCATTTGCAAAACAAGGACATAATCAGTCCTAATACACAAGTGATTGTTAACATTAAATATTGTGCTGGAAAAAACTCTTAAATGCCTGATAAGTCTTCAGTAAATATTAGCTATTAATTATTAGACTATGTAAGTGGTTTGAGGGCATTTTATCTCTTGTTCATACCAATGAAAAAAGAAGTGAAATGACTTATTTATTAAAGAGCTCTAAGTTAACAAAAGTATTCAGTCACAAAGAACAGAATACACATTAGCTGATTTACGCAGGAAAGATTTATTATAAAGTTATAAATGGCTTTTAAAATCATTGAATAGGCAGACAAAATAGACCATCTATGTTTGAAAACTCATAATAAAGCCAGAATACAGAATCTGGACTTGAAAGCAGTTTATGAATCTTTAATAATCAGAAATTGAGTCCCAAATAAGTAAATTTGCTTATTTACTTATTTGCTCATCCAGCAAAAATATCAGAGTAATGAGTTGATCCAGCTCTGAGTCTAAAGTAAATTAATTAAATAATTCAGACCTTGGCTTCTTTATCTCAAAAATAGAAAAATAATGCCTATTTCCTATTAGTTGGTGTTGCTGTTGTTGTTTGAGAGGGAGTCTCTTTCGCCAAGCTGGGTGCAGTGGCGCCATCTCAGCTCACTGCAACCTCCGCCTCCCAGGTTCAAGCGATTCTCCTGCCTCTGCCTCCCGAGTAGCTAGGATTACAGGCATATGCCACCATGCCAAGCTAATTTTTGTATTTTTAGTAGAGACAGTGTTTCACCATGTTGGTCAAGATGGTCTTTATCTCTTGACTTCATTATCTGTCTACCTCAGCTTCCCAAAGTGCTGGGATTACACATGTAGGCCACTGCACTTGGCCTGTTTTGCTTTTCTTAAAGAATATATTAAAGGAGATTGTATGTAAGATGTCTAATGTCATGCTTTGGCATATATCAGTAAAGAATTATAATTATCATTATTATTAACCTCATGAGGTTAATGTATGCCTTGGCATATATTAACCTGACATTCTTTACTGATTATTTACTGATACATACCTCTTCTTCACAGCCATCAATTATATCAATTATACAAACCAATGTCCTCAAAAATAGTCACTAAGTGGCCTCTTTGAATAGTGAAAATAATTTGAAAATATTGAGGCAGTGATGTCATCTTTGAATTTAAAATCTGATTCTAGAACCATACTCTACTCTCAAAGTGATAAGTTGAGTAGAGAAGCAAAAGTTAAAAAAAAATAAACAGTTATTTTTAATAGGACACTGGTAATTTATTCCTTATTTACCCCAAAGTTTAAATAAGTAATAATATGAATAGATTAGAGAGGAAATGAGATAGAAGAAAAAACTGAACTGTGGCTAAAGCTAAATCCTTAGAAAGAGGCTATCCATAAAATGGAGATTATCTCCAGTACTAATGAACATTTATTTGAGGCCCTAGCGGAAGTAAGATTCTAGATAAGAAACTACCTTCTTTTTCTCTTAGATTTTAGATAACCAAGACATAGAAAACTATTTAAAAGATTCATATTATTCCCAGGCTATGTTCCATCAGGCTTTTTACCAAAATAGTCTAACCCACACATATATCTTTGAAAGTAATTATACATCCATCTTGGTGTACAAGTATTTACATGTTAACATAAAATTCCACATGTCTGTTAGAATGTATTGCAATTTAAGAAAATAAATGGAGAGTCCACATAGACCAGGTACAATTACATCTCAGCTCCAGTCAGCAGAGATTTAATGGAGGTTTTTGTTCACTTTCCATACTTGAGAACTTAAATATGTGTGTTTGCATGTTTATATCCTTATATATGGCATTTGATAATTATAGATTTGAAAACAACTAATTCTTCCCAGTGGCCACTTGATCAGTAGTCTACAGTAAACAATCAATAAAAATAAAGCAAGCAGAATAGCTCTTAAAGGTGTCAATTATTGTCATGGCAGCAATGATGCTTTTAGAAAACCCATCATTACTCCAGTTAATGACTGGTGAGTAAGACTACAGATGACTTTTGCTTTGGTCCAGAAAATTCAGGGCATTAACTGAGGAATTGACTATTAATCCCAGGTAATGTAAAGGCCAGTTTTCATAGGATCATTGCTCAAGCAATCTTGTATTCAATGTAATTGCAGTTCAGATTGCTAAATCTATAAGTTTTGTAAAAAAAAAAAAAAAAAAAAAAACTGTGCATTTTTACAAATAACCTTAGAGTCAGTTGTTTCAATTTCCTTTTCTTAATATAGAATTGAATATCTCCCAGATGTATATCTGACATATAATTTATAATATTTGGGTGATATATTTTAGCTATGTCTTGTAAATGGCCAATGTGTTATCTATCCACAACCTGAATTAGGTGTAAATTACATTAAAACAATAATAGATATTTTGTCAAAGTCATCAGGGGTCTTTAGAGAAAAATATAGATTTCTAAGTTTTAGTAATATAAATTATCATCATATGATAAATACTGTGCACTTAGAAGTGATCACTGGGAATTGAAATACTATGCTAATACAGACAGTTATTTTTAATTAGTAAGATGATTGGAAATAATTTAATATTAAGAATAGCATATTGATATTCAAAAAAATTTCATGGAAAGACTAAATGTCCAAAAATAGGAGCTATTTTGCTACATTTAGGTAAAGAAATAGTATTGAGTGATTGAAAATGATGCTGCAAGGAAAGCCTGATTGGCTTTGGAATATGTTTGCAATGTATCATTAAGTGAAAAGTTAGTGTCAGAAGAGTGTTCATAATACAAGTTATACAGGGAGAGATATAAAGAGTATGCATGATATGTGAGAGGAGAGAGACAGAGAGAGAAGGAGTAATGGACACCATCTGGAAGAATTATACATCATAGTGTTCACATATCACAACATTTATTTCTTGGGTAAATGTAAGACTTATGTGTTCTAATTTGTTGTTTATTTTTTTTCCCATTTTCTCATTTCCTATATTGAGGATGCACTGCATTTAAAAAAAGATAAGGACACAAACATATTTTTAGTTTCAAAAAGATTGATATGCTTGGTATTTTGTCATCAATAATTAAGAAATACCATATTTCTGAGGGCACAAGACAAACTTACCCAATTGAATTTTCTACCACTGACTAATGCAGCTACTCTGTCCTGGGTATCATCCGTTTAGTAGAAAATATGTTAAAATGGTTTGGTTCTATGTCCCCACCCAAATTTCAGAGAATTATAATCCCCATAATCCCCACGTGTTGAAGGAGGGACCACAGTTTCCCCCATGATGTTTCTGTGATAGTAAGTGAGTTCTCAAAAGATCCGATGGTTTTATAAGGCAGTTTTCCCTGCCCTTGCTAGCTCTCTCTTTTCTGCCACCATGTGAAGAAGGTCTTTGTTTCCCCTTTGCCTTCCACCATGATTGTAAGTTTCCTGAGGCCTTCTTAGCCAGGAAGAGCTGTCAGTCAATTAAACTGTTTTTGTTTATAAATTACCCAGTTTCAGTCAATTCTTTATGGCATTGTAAACATGGACTAATCCACATGTTAATCATCAACTTGCAGCACAAGAAAGAATAAAGCGTTGAATGACCAACTGTGGCTAAGGATCCTTTTGTGCTGCCAAAACTGAGATAGCACATTGGTCAACTTTAGATCAGAGATGAAATATTACTATTATACTAAACTGTCTCTATTGTCTATGTAATACTATTATTACATAGCTCATCTATAAGACAGGCTAATAACAGGCCTAATAATAGGCCCATGTAATAGTATTTTTACATAGATAATAGAGGCAGTTTAGTGATATGTTTCATCAAACATATATAATAATATGTTTCATTAAAATAGAAAATACAGAAATGGAATGCTCCCTCTGGAGAATGCCCATATGCCATCAAAAATAAGAAGAATCACCTCTAAGTTAACTACTACACAATAAGAAGTGAAAAAATTGCTTATGGCTAAAAGGGTTAAATGATTTTCCCAATGACACAGCAAATAAGGAGTAGACAAAACTCAAAATCAGGAATCTCTAATTCCAAAACTCTTACTCTTCTCATTATTTTAGAATTAGAAAAAAGGTAAATGTCTTAGGGACATTCCCGCAAACTTTGATCTTTATGGACAATACACAACAGATCCCATGTTATTCTCAATAAATAAAAAAGTATAATTTGGCTACTATTGAGCAAAACCCGGGAAAAAATCTAAATGCCCTACAATAAAATTATAATTAATAGGCATTCATGTAATAAGATATGCACATCATATACTGATTAAATATGATTTTAAGATTTTGTAACGATAAGTATTTCTTCTATTTTATTAATGGTTAATATCCTATGAGTTAGATCCTATTATTAGCCTGTCTTGTAGATGAGCTTAGCAATATATGCAAGTTCTCACAATTGGGAAACAGAATTTGAATGCAAGGAATAAAAAATTAATGGGATACAATACTGCCTATAAGGAATTATCATAGCTGCATTAAATATACAGAATAAAGATTGGGATAAAATACACAAATATAATTATAATAGAAGCCCTCTGAGTGGTGGGACTTAAAATATTATCACCATTTTCAATATTTTAAGTACTTGTTTCTATAATAAAAATGTATTATTTAGTAGAATTATTTTAAAATTTTTATTTTCTGTAAGTTAGAAATGTTTGAATATTGCCATTTTTGTATGGTTCAATCTAATTTTATGATAAAGGTTCTCTTTTATTTAAAGTTCATTGTATCTAATTTCACTGTTCTCTGTTATCTTAGAGGTGTCAGGCATTGAGAAGAATGAGTCTCGGAGGGAGCAGACCACGAGAAAGTAAGCTTTCCACACTAAATTACTATTATTTATTCTCTATGAATATTCCACAGTGCCTCATCAATGCTCTGTGACAAAGGCACTTAATCACTGTTACCGCTGACAGGGCAGAAAATGGCACTACTGACTGTAGTAAACTCTCAACAAATATTTGTAGAGTGAATGATCAACATCTCTTCAGGGCTAATTGCATCAAGAGGCTACAATGTGGCATTTGTTAGTCCAGGCAGAATAATCCTAGGCATTCTCTTAAGTCATTGCATTCTGAGATTCCTTGGGAAAATAAGACAATTGAAAGATGAAAGAAACCAATGATGCTGCCTCGAATCAACCCATTCTGCCAGTGTTGAATTTCTCCCTCTGGCTCAGAACCAAGTGTACTGTCCAGTGTTATTTCTATGCATAAGTCAGACAGTACAATATCCTGCTTTCAGCCTAAATACAACATTAATAAAGATACTGATCAGCCAGACCTATAATTAGTAAAGCAGTGAGTTAGAGCAAACTTTCAGAATGCTGTTTATTGTCATGCTTCATGGCATGCAAAGATGAAATATATACATGTATTAGCATGAAAATTATAAGATGTTCTTTTAACTCTAGAGTAAAGAGAAATGAGTAGCAGTACGACTGGAATTATCTGCAATGCTTCATACACGTCATGTGTATTAATATATGGAAAGCGCTTCAGCAATTTCTAGATTGTCACAGCGTATGTCTGAATTAACAGTACTAATGGTATTATGTTTCTGTGAAAATACACACCCCCATAGGAGTAATCTGTTGATAACAGTGATTTTCATTTATTTATATAAGCACCTTAGTAATATATAATCAGCTCCCCAAAACTGCTTTATGCAAAACAGACACATGTAGCCAAAAGCAAGTCTAATACTTACGCTGATTGTTCTTCAACAGCAGCATGTCTGAATATAACTCCAAAAGGTAATACTTTCCTTCATAACTGTATTCAGAGAATAAATACAACTTGCAGGAGCAACAACTTGTGAGCCAATTAAAACACCTGCACATTTGCAGTGGCAGCACACAAATACAGAAATTGTCCTGAATTATTGTTATTCTTTGTCTCTCCTCCACTCTAAATACGTGGAACTTTTGTTCTTTACTGTTGCTCCTAGATTATTTCTCTTTATTCTCTCTTGAAAATACTGGGCCCTTTGAACAGCGTGCCATACAGCAGCTACAATGCCCACAAATCTCTGTTGCAGCTCCCTCCTTTTTCTTCCAAAGAAACCTCTTAATGGGTTCCCCATTGCTTCCATTCTGGAAACATTATGATCATGTACCTACATCCAATGAGATACTTTAAAATGTGTATTTCATGCGCCAAATCATTAGTTTCCCACAACCTTTAGGGATAAAAATGTAACAGACCTTACTCTCTTCCTTTTATTTCAAAAGCACTTCCTCTTATTGACTCCAAATCAACCACATTCCCCTTAAAGCTAGTTTCTGCTTCAGCACCTTTGTACTTGCTGTTAGCTGTGGCTAGAATGCGCTGGCCTTCAAAAAGCACCTACTCAGAGAACTCCTCTTTAATGATCCTGTGTGAAGGGCTAGCTATTAACCTTATATTATATTTTATGTTTCTTTGTAATACTCACTGTTCTTATCACTATGTAGTGTGTATTATATAATTTTCTTTTGCATCTTTATTTTATGCTTTCCGCATTAAAATGTAAGCTGTATACAAGATCAAAGCATTTATCTTTCTTGTCAAGGGGTCCATGTCTCTTACCTAGAATGGTGAATAGCACATAGTAGATGCTCATAAATATTTATTGAATAGGTAATTTTTTTTTAACTAGGTGGAAAAAAATAACAGAACTTGTTACAAATGATCCCTATTTCATTCTGTCTAAAAGGGTAGAGCTTAAAGACAGTTTCACGGCTTTAAAATACACCTCTGACTTTTCTTTGATATTTTCATCTAAGTCCATTAACAAATTTTAAATTTTCTCTTTATCTCAATTAAGAGTAGGAAAATGGGGAGGTGTATTAGTTAGTTTTCATATTGCTATAAAAATACTACCCGAGACTGGGTAATTTATAAACAAAATAAGTTTAATTGATTCTCAGTTCTGCATAGCTTGGGAGGCCTCAGGAAACTTATAATCATGGAGGAAGGTGAAGAGGAAACAGGCACCTTCTTCACATGGAGGCAGGAGAGAGAGAGAGACAAAAAGCAAGAGCAAGCAATGGGGAAGTGCCACACTTTTAAACCATCAGATCTCCTGAGAACTCACTCACTATGACAAGAACAGCATGGGGAAAATCCACCCCCATAATTCAATCACCGCCTACCAGGCCCCTCCCTGGAGACATCTGGATTACAATTCTAGGTAGGATTTGGGTGGGGACACAGAGTCCAACTCTATCAGGAGGGCTACTTAATACCTACCTTTTGTGCCTTATAAAGGAGAATTTCATAGAGCAGAAAAAACATTTCAGTCTCTTTCACCAGAACTCCTCTCCATGGGAAGAAAAGTAACTTACAAAGAGATTGGAAGAGGAAACATGGAACCCATGGTTCAGTGCTCTTTGGCAATATTCATTTGGACCTGCCTTTTTTTGCATGTTCCTTTAACGATTTTCTCTACTGTAGAGGCATAGCCTGTTTCTAACCCTGGGGTAGAAGAGGGAGTTGGAGTGGAAAGTTAAGAAAGAATATATAATCATATCCATAATCAAGTCATTAAGTCTCTTTAAGTCTCTTTAATCACATTAGAAAGCCATGTTTTCACTGCAGGTCAAGACACATTCTCCAAAAGAGCTTTATTAGTGATAAAGCTCATGTTTTGATTTCCACCTGTCTGACTCATATCTTAGTTTTTAATTGATTCAAACCTCAAGGTGAGGAGTGGTCAACAATTAATTTTTTCTCCAACACACATATGTTAACTCCATCTGTGCTACAGTATTTCTTCCTATAAGGATATTCACTCAACACTGCATAAGACTCTACTAAATTCAGTAGAATTAAGTATTATAGACAAATATTATGGGCAAGTATTATAGATAAATATTTATGTTCTAGCAGTCAATGTAATGAACTATAACTAACATTATGATATATCTAGCAGCACACGCATTGAAAAAATTTACAAAGCACAGAATTACATTTTTTCATAAATTAGATTATAAATATTCTTTTGCATTTTGTAGTTCTTTACCTTATTACCCCAGGCCAAGCAGGTCAAGGATAATAATGTGATTCAAACACCATTAAACTTTAATATTACCCTTTTTTTGTAAGGAAAAAATACACAGGCAATTAATAAGCATGAAGTAATTCAGAAGCAGACACAAAGATCAATTTGGAACCATCAGTTCCATCAGAGAAGCCAGCAGACCGGTCATCAGTCAGACTTTAATCAGTAGCAATGGATGGGACAAAAAATGAGCAGTATTCTGGGGATAACTGTTGAGACTATATGCTTTCTCCTGAGATCATTTGCCTCATCGGCAGCAGTTGAGTGGGTGCTTCATTGTGTTTATAGCAAACATAATTTTAAGGATAATAAAAGGAAACAGGGAGTTAAAAAGTAGAAACAGAAGATAAAGGAAGGAGAGAGAAGAAAGGCCAGGAGCAAGTGTCTAGTTTGCTGCACTGGAATATATAATGTAAATGCAATTGGCAAAGATGGAGGTACCAGGACAGACTGTAAGAGAGAGCTTGTAGCATCCTGATAAGGTAAAGCTTTGTCAGTCCTAGTCAAGGATTTTGACTCTATCCAAAGAGCAAAGAGGAGCACTGATTTTATCTAGAGGAATGTTGTACTCCAACTAGTGTGAGTAAAGGTCACCTTGACTGCAGCAAAAAATACATTTGAACTGGACTACAGTTTCCAGGTTAGTTTTATTCTGATATTTTACATGACCCTTAAAGGTATGAAGAAGGGATGATAGGAAAAGGTAAGTGGGTTAGAATCAAGACAAGTCTCAACTTCCTACCCACTGAAGCATATTGCTTCTTTTTCCTAAGAGATGGGGCAGGTTCTCATATGGACAGGTTGCTGAACAGAACTTCGGGAAAGAGCCTGTGGGCAAAGGAAATCTGGAGGTGTGATGATGCTCATGAATGTGCTCCAGGAGTACAGTTGTGGCTGCTTCTAACCCTACTACACTCAACATATCAAGTAATATGTAAGAATCCTGAAAAACAGTGGAAAAAGCATAAGATGGTACACTAGAAGGAGAATTTAGTTAGGGATTTTTTAGGAGTCATGTTGTTAATTGTCCTCTCGATACCTAAATGCCAATCCAGTAGGCCCGATGTACAAACTAAAGATTCCTATAGATGGATTAGACAAAAATGTTACCATGTCACTATTGACTAAGGGTAGAAATTTGAACACCACCCTGGTACATTTGAACACTACCCTGATACAAAGAGTGTTCTTCTGCATGAGGTTTAAGGCGGCTCCCAAGATAAGAAATGTGAGTCACACCTGGATGATCTCTAAAAATAATAGTAACCTGTGGAGCAACCAATGCAATACCACCTAGTAAAATATTTGAAATGAATTTCTCAGAATTATTCATCTACCCTTTTGTAAGATACTACCAGGACCAACTTTATCAGTCCCCTAAAGGAATACTGTTTACTTCTTAGAGATTTATATATTTATTATGATACTTTTCTAGCAAACAGTAACAAAGTATCTTATCTTACAACTTTCCCAAAGATGGCTTGAGTACAGGACTCATTTCCTAAATCACACTGAGACTGTATATACCAGCAGCCATGGCCATGCCTCACACCCCTGTTCATATCAGTAGCTATCTGATGTTTGAGCACATCCCCATCCACTGACAAGTTAGCATCCTTGTCCTGCTTTGTGCCTCTCTAATCTAAACCAATCTTTCATTACTTTCCTCTATGTCCCTATATTTCCATTTTAAAAAATATTTATTCCCTGTTATCAGATCCTAGAGCTGGATTTCCCAATGTTCCTGAAAGCAGAGAGACTCTAGGGCTGAAGAGTAAGCCAAATAACATGAACCACCCTTGATTCAGAGTACATATGGACACTCACATGGGGGGCTGTTCCTCTGTTTTCTTCCCTTCCCCCAAATTCCAAGTCTCTAATCTGAGACAAATATGATCATGGCCATGAAGTAATTTCACAGACACAAATATAGAACCCACTGTCCTTAAGATTCTAGAAAATCATTGCAGCCACACTGTATGTAACATCCCTGATTGTTCCTCAATTTTTCATTGGTCAGATATCTCAGATCCCTCTAGTTTAGCTTCAAGTTTTAAATTATTGTAATTTAAAATTATCTGATGATTCCTTTGTGTACAAAATATTGAAACTCCAAAATAATAGGAACCAGAGCTCAGGTGACTTGCTTTCTGCAAAATCAGATTGCTTTCTGGAAAATTGTTAACTCATATCCAGATACTGAAATTCATTCGTAAAACACTAGGACTAAACATTCCAGAATAAAACATTTCAGTGCTCAATGTTTACAGCAAGTAAGCTTCTGTGATTCTACAATAAAACTCATTTTAAATCTTTCTTTGTACCCTAGTGACCTAAGAAAGTAAATTTAATAAAAGATCTTGTATTGGCATAAACTGCTTAGGGAAGAACCTATATATTGAATGAAACATACAAAGCTTTTCTTGATTGAAAAAGTAATTTTTTTTAACAACCTAATTCACAATTAAAAGAACTGGAGTAGCAAGAGCAAACCAATCAAAAGGTTAGCAGAAGACAGGAAATAAGCAAAATCAGAGTTGCACTGAAGGAAATTTAGAACCAAAAATTCAAAAGATCAACAAATCCAGGAGATGATTTTCTGAAAAAAATTAGTAAGATAAAGAGGCTACTAGCTACAATAATAAAGAAGAGATGAGAGAAGATACAAATAAACACAATTAGTAATGATAAAGGGATGTTACCACTCTGATCTCACAGAAACAGAAACAACAATCAGAGACCTTGATGAATAACTCTGTGTACATAAGCTAGAAAACCTAGAAAAGATGGATAAATTCCTAGACATATATACCCTCCCAAGCTGAACCAGGGAGAAACTGACTCCCTGAGCAGACCAATAATTAGCTCCAAAATTAAATCAATAAGAAATAGCCTACCTTCCAAAAAAAAGTCCAGGAACAGAAAGATTCAGAGCCAAATTCTATCAGATATACAAAGAAGAGCTGGTACCATTTTGAATGAAAGTATTCCAAAAAAACTGAGAAAGAGGGACTCCTTCCCAACTCACTCTATGAGACCAGCATCATCTTGATACCAAAACCTGGTAGAGGCACAACAACAAGAAAGAAAGGAAAAGAAATAAAAAGAAAGAGAAAGAAAGGGGGGGAAGGAGGAAGGAAGGGAGGGAGGGAGGGAAGGAAGGAAGGAAGGAAGGAAGGAAGGAAGGAAGGAAGGAAGGAAGGAAGGAAGGAAACTAACTTTTGGCTAACATCCATGAACATAGATACAAAAATCCTCAACAAAATACTGGCTAATCAAATCCAATAGCACATCAAAAAGCTAATCCACTATGATCAAGTAGATTTTATGCCTGGGATGAAAGATTGGTTCAACATACACAAATCAATAAATGTGTTTTACCTCATAAACAGAAATATAGGAAAAAAATACATGATTATGTCAATAGATGCAGAAAAGGCTTTCAAAAATTTAACATCATTTGACGTTACAAACTCTCAATAAACTAGGTATTAAAGAAATGTAACTCAAAATAATAAGAACCATCTATGACAAACCCACAGCAAACATCATAATAAATAGGCAAAAGCTAGGAGCACTTCTCTTGAAAACCAGCACAAGACAGGATGCCTTCTCTCACCACTTCTATTCTACATAGTACTGGAAGTTCTGGCCAGAGAAATCAGCCAAGAGAAAAAAATAAAGGGCATCCAAATAGGAAGAAAGGAAGCCAAACTTTCTCTGTTTGCAGATAACGTAATTCTACTTCTAGAAAACTCCATAGTCTGGGCAAAAATGCTTCTTCAGCTGATAAATTAACTTGAGCAAAGTCTCAGGAAACAGAAAAAAACAAAAATGACTAGCATTCCTATGCAACAATAGCCAAGCCAAGAGTCAAATCAGAAACGCAACCCCATTCACAACTGCTAGAAACACAACAACAAAAGAGACCTAGGAATATGGCTAACCAGGAGAGTGAAAGATCTCTACAATGAGAATTTAAAAAAACATTGCTCAGGGAGACCGATCCAAGATGGCCGATTAGGAGCAGCTGAGGATTGCAGCTTCCAGTGAAAGCGTGGAGGCCGCTGCAGGTGATCCCCAGGCAAGCAGGGCCGGGAGTGGACCTCAGCAGTCCTACAGCAGAGGGGCCAGACTGTTAGAAGGAAAACTAAGAAACAGAAAGAAATAACTTCATCGTCCACAAACTGGACATC